>JBBPBX010016894.1:0-47509 GCA_038048925.1 Garcialebias charrua | reverse complement strand
TTTAAGCAGCCATCTTGTCTCGGTACCGCTAACGACTAGCTCGACCCAAAGAACTGGACACTCTTTCACAAAATAAACGTATTTTTACACCGCAGAAAATTCTGTAAATGAGCTCAATCGCATTCAGGCTACCCCCACGCCTTCCAGAGAAGGCAGCACGCTAACTGTTTAAACAACGGACTTTACGTCACTCTGAACCGTGTCCCGGTCCAAAC
Organism: Garcialebias charrua; assembly: GCA_038048925.1. Classification (NCBI taxonomy): domain Eukaryota; kingdom Metazoa; phylum Chordata; class Actinopteri; order Cyprinodontiformes; family Rivulidae; genus Garcialebias; species Garcialebias charrua. Next base: position 47,294 of record JBBPBX010016894.1, on the reverse strand, counting down.
TGAGTGGGCTCACCCGAACCTCAGACAACAACACGTTGTAACAGATTAGGTAAAATGGAGCAGCAAATGAGTGAAACAGACCTTCAACAGCAACCTGCAGATGTAATAAAATGAAGCAGTGGTGACACGGCAGTCACAACAATGAAAAATGCATGCAGTCTCGCGACACGTAACGAAACGTCTCACAAAAACAAACATTCATTCATCTGCAGCTTCAAGCATACGTTGAAATGTGAAAGAAAAGATAATTCTAATGGGAAACGCACCAGACAATGCCACGATTAGCAATCTCTGACACCCACCAGCCAAAACTATTCTATAAGTCCAAAACCAGGATACAGAACTAATGCCAACAAACACCGTGACAATAAGCTACACAAAACAACTTAATAACCGTCTTAGGAACGTGGACGAGCCACCAATATGTAAAGAAATCTATAGGGCGTTTGTGTAATTAAACACTTGCGAGGTCAGTTTACTGACTAACCTATAGTTTGGATGCGCAGGTCTGAGCAGACTTTTATCTGCACAAACATGCCACCAATTCACGGGGTCTCAACTTTTTCAGAATAAATCAATAAATCTGTGATGTGATTAGCCAGAAATGTAATTTCACAAGAGACTTCAACTTATGTTGGTCTACCAGAAAATAGACCTTTTATTGAAACTATCACAAAAATTACATTAAACATTTGTATCGATATTAGCTCTGATTTAATAACTACGTTGACAAGAATTCAAATTAAAACAAACAGACAGTTTAGAACTTAAACTGTTGGTACATTTACTTGACAGATTAATAGCTTATGAAAAATAAGAAATAGGAGGAAGAAGATGAAAGCTAAGTTAACTGAAGTTGATTATTTTGAGCAGACAGGGTGACACCTTTTTCCCCACACGAGCAGACTGCTGGGCTCCCGCACGTTCAAGCACACCACGACTCGTTACCTGTTGACGGTTCGTCTCTTGGAGATAAGAGTGGAGAAGTGTCTGGACACGCGACGTGGATGAGTTTGTCCAACGGCCGTCCAGTTGGAACTTCAGCGTGTGTGGCTGATTCACGATACGAGGAAACTCGCCTCCCTCGGCAGGGAACAAAGGTCAAGCGCGCTGACTGACTTTCAAAATAAAACCTCCGAAAACAAATTCTTTCAGAAATGAGTGTTTCGAGGCACAGCAAGGCTTGCAGTGACTCCAGCTGAGACGTGGGTCTAGTTGACACAAATGACCGGAGCGTCTCCAGCTTTTCCAGAGGAGAGAAGCAGGTTGTGACTTAGTTCTCCCCAAAAGCACTGAAGCCAAAAATGCAGGAAGTGCCCCTTTAAGAAGGGGGTGTGACTTAGTCACATACTTCCTGCTGATTGGTTGTCCATCACTAGAGAAGGAGTGACTTTGAAGGTCAGTTCGTCTGAGTGACAGGTAGGGTAGACAGTAAATAAAAGAACATACGTCAGAAGATGCAGGTGCATGTGAACAAGCCATGTACTTTGTTTTGAGAACAGATTCATTGTTTTTAGAAAGGACGGGAGACCGAAAGCAAGCTATGTCTAGCACTTTTCCTTCGTTCCAAAAACAGTTCAAACAAATACGAAGGATTGTTCATTCAACTTTAGACAGTTATTCTGCATAGAGCAGACAGTTTAGAGCAAGATCATTCTGAGATGTTCTCTTAACTTTGGCATATTTAAAATATACCAGCTTAGTAAAATCATCATTAAATGACAAAAATATACTGTTGATCAATTCTGAATTAACACACATTAAAGAGAAAGTTCAATCTGATTAATTAGTGTCCATTAATTCATAATAATTGTTAACCAAAATAGTGTCCACTCGTCTCCTTGAGGGCTTCAAGAAGGTGTAACACTGAGAGTTTCAGAGAGATGTGGAGAGGCCCACATCCCATACGGACATGAGGGTGCTATATCCCTACAGTCCCCCTTTTTGGAAATCATCGCCTGTCCTTGGAGATGAGTTCCAACACGAAAGGATACCACCGAATGTCTCTGACCTCTATGTAATCCAGCAAGTGGAAAAAAAAAAGTCAAAAAAAGTTCAAAATTATACTCCCATAATGTTTTTGGAAATTCCATACTATTTGTAAGCAGTGATGGCATAGTTACATTGAAAAAGTAACTTAGTTAAGTTACTGATTAGTCCTTGGGAAAAGTAACTTAGTTAAGTTACTGATTACTTGATTTGGAAAGTAACTAAGTTAGATTACTAAGTTACTTTATTAGTTACTTTCAGCAGCCGCTGACAAGAACCCTCTGTCACAATACATAAAAAATTTAAATGTTTTAATAAAATAATTACTAATAAATATTCAAAAAACAAAATACAGTAGTCTTTCTTGACTTCACTAAACAAATAATATTTTTACAAAAAAGACTTATAAAATGTTTATTTTGAAAATGTGTCAAGTAAACAATACGTTTGTATGAAAATAAATAAAAGCATGAGCCACTGGCCAAAAGGATGGTCCAGCACAGAAGATCAACATCATCAGGTCAGGACTCTGTGGTCTACACTCATCTCCAGGCCAGAGGTCACTCTTTCAGGGATGAAGATGTTCACATCCTTGATAGAGAGGAACAATGGTTTGAGAGAGGAGTAAAGGAGGCCATCTTTGTGAAAAGAAACCATCCATCATTAAACAGAGGTGGAGGCCTCTGGGTTCAACTGTCCCCCTCTTACAATGCTGTTATTGCTAGTATCACTCAGCCCTCTGTGAATAGCAAACAACCATCAGGGTGCTGCTAACTATCCATTGTTAGGCTGATGGTCCGTGAGCAGCTGGTTTCAGCTGTCAGCAGCAAACTGGTTCATCCACTGTGAGAGGGTGCTACAGTATTTATAAGATTGAGATGAATACAGCATCTCAGACTGAGGAAGTCTTTTGGACAAAAGATAAAACGTTTCTACAATTTTTTTTGTTCTGTTTTGTTTTTTGAATGTCCAGAGGACCAGACTTAGCATTTTTAGATTTTTCTACCTGGATTATTGAGCATGCATCAGGGTCATCATCACACGCTTCTTAGCTGCAGGTGGATGTCCCTCAAGAGGAAAAAGACAGCTGCTTCCTCTGTCTCAGACTGGAAATAACACAAACAGGTAAAAAAATAAAAATAGTTAATAAGATTATCATTTTAAATTAAAAAGGTTAATTATTAATAAAAGAACAATACCTCTTCTTGTGGTTGGATCTCTCGGTCATCATCAGGGCAGGGATTTATTCAGCTCCAGGACTTGTTGACATCAGTTTTTTCATAAAGTGATTAACTTTTTGGCTGGTGTTGACATGATGATGGACGTGATGGAAGACGTTTTAGAGACGCTCAGTTAATTTAAAGCCTGCACAGCAACAACAACATTTCAGACGTAGATCCAGAGCTTTAAAATGTCCTACAGTTTGTGTTATTGACTGATCTGACCTACCTGAAGGCTGTTTTAATGCTGCTGCTGCTCTGTTAGCAGTGTTTACAAGCTGCTCCTCGTTCACGTTCGGATCACGTCGTTAAGTCCGTTCAAGTTAGACGTGTTGTCTGCTGCAGATCCAGTCTCCGTGAAACAAAGTCCACACACCGTTTTGGATGTGCGCTCGTGTTTTTAACAAGTCACAACGTTCCCAAACAAACAGGAGACCGCAGCGAGATGCTAAACCTAGCTTAATGCTAACGTGTGCTACAGACAATAACACCGGGCGGTCGCATAGACTGACGTCACTCCTGTCTTTTTTTTTATCGCTCCCCCCGAGACGCATTGGCGAAATAAAATTAAATTATTTACAGTACTACAGAAAATGACAAATAACTAAGTAACGCACAATAATTTGGAGAAAATAACTTTAATCTGATTACTGCAGTTTGAAAAGCAACGCGTTAGATTACTAGTTACTGAAAAAAGTGGTCCGACCAGAGTAACGCGTTACTTTGTAACGCGTTACTGACATCACTGTTTGTAAGTAATCCCATTGCGGTAAGCTTTCAATCCTTTGGAAAACATAGTCTGTTAACCCATGGAAAACTGAGTCTGTGATCCCTTGGAAAACAAAGTCTTATAATCCACAACGGTAAATCCACAACGATGGGGGTTATTGATTTCATCAGCAAGAATGGTTTTTAATCAGCATGTAGAGGGGATCCCTCGATTGAAGCAGAGGAGGCGGGCCTTGGATGAAGGTTGAAGACCAACGTTGGATCAGCAGGTCCCCACATCGAAGGTTGCAGGCTGGATGGCTTCCAGTCGGTGCCACCCTGGTTCAATGTGTCATGCAATTATGTGGTTTTAGGTGGGCTTATGATAGGGATTCTACATTAAGCCTTACCTATATGCACCTGGTATGTAAGCTATCATGGATTAGATCAGCTACAATTACCAATTAAGGGGTGGATCAATGCTGTAAAAATCAGATATAGGGATCTATACCTATAGAAATGTGGAGGGCTTCTGTAACGAAGGCCTCTTCTTTCAAACTATTCCTCCATTCATTATTTAGTTTAGGTTAAACTAAAAAAAAAAATGAAATCTAGTTTGGTCTAAATGTCTGTTGTCTTTTAGACGAACGACGCAAGATTTGGTATTCCCTATAAATTTTGAAGTCTATGGCGAGACTCATCAAAATGAATAGATCTAGAATAGAAACGATCGAATCGGTCCTACCTAAATGATTGGGAGATCAGTGTAGATTATAGTACCTTAAGTAGTATTGATCTACAATGACTCTTCAAAGATTGAGATCTTTAACAAAATGAACAGCATGTTGGCATAGTTAAATCCATTTAAGTCTTCAACTTATCAACAATCAAAACCTCTTTTGGCTGGGAGTGTTCAGAAAACAATAACAACTTCAATAACACAAAAGTAGCAATCAAGCAACTAAAAACAACGTTTCACTACGTCAAACTCACTCTGGTCGTCAGATTCCAACGTGTCACACACAAGAAAAACAGTTCTTAGCTTTATAACCGATGTCAATTAAATCCTGCAGATTTAAACGGTTGTTAAGGTTAGTTTTTTGTTGTGGGTTTTATGCTTAGCGTTTCTAAGTTCTAGTTGGAACGGTTTCTTTTCGCAACTAGTATAGTTTAAACTGTTTAGTTTATTTACTATCCTGTGCTTGGACGACCTTGTTTTCCCATGAAGTCTTTGAGTTTGCGAGATCTTTGTCGTTTGTGGGGTTATTGAAATCTTTGTCCTTGACATGGGCATGGCCTAACATCACCCCCCTGTGGTCATGAGGGACCACGCACCACGGGTGTGGACGTCCGTCCATGGGCACGAGTTAGGATGCCTTTGTTTAGTTTAAGCTGTTCGCGCAGTTTATGGGGAGCCTTGTACAGGAACCTTATAGGTTTCGGCCAACGTACCTCTGTACGTTTACCTCTTTCTGTGTAATTCAGGTGTGTCACAACTGACGGCGCTGTCGCAGGCGTGTCTCTGTCGTTGTGATGTATGTCTTCCCACTTCATGAATGAAGAGGTGCTCTTTGAGTCTGTAAGAACCATGTCATCTCTGAGTAGTTCTAGATTCAAATGCTCTTGAACCAAGGTTTCATTGAAAGCTTGGCTGATGGCTGAATCACCTGTCCCAGAGGACAGTACAGCGTCATCGGTGTGGGACCCTTGGATCTCTACACCGTCCTCTACCTGTGGTAGGAAGTGTGAGTTCACCCCCCTTTTGTTTGAGGAGGGGTCCTCAAAATCTGTAACAATGGAGTCCAGGTGACTGTCAGCGTGTTGTAGACTGTCACTTCCAGGACTCGGATGTCCTTGAACCAAGACTTCAGTGCAATCTTGGCCGTATGCCGAATTACCTGTCCCACAGGATAGTACAGCGTCATCGGTGTGGGACCCTTGGATCTCCACACCCTCTTCTACCGGTGGTAGGTAGTGTGAGGTGAGTGCTGAAGGTGTCGGCTCGCAGAGGAGGTTCTCGTGTTGGGCCAGAGTCTGGTCCACCTGTAGAGTCTCCTCTTTCTCACCTGTATATGAAGGTTCACTTACCGGGTTTGTGGTCTCGGTTGGGGAATCCCATGTGACCTCAGCGGTACCTGCTGTTAGACAGTCAGTGTCCTGACCTTGGGGAGGTACCACGATTGGCAGTGGACTGCTCACTGTGGCCCACATTGTCTGATTGCCATAATTTATAATCGCTTCAAAGCGATTAATAAAATCTTGGCCAACCACAAATGGAGTCTGGAGTGAGTCAAGTTCAGACACATATACCGGGTGGTATAGTGACATTTCGCCAATCTGCATGTGAACCATGGCTATTAGGGTTGTTCTCGTCTTTGCAAGGCCTTGTTGCTCACCATAAGTGTCTTTCACAAAGGGTATTTGCCTGTCAACATCGTTAGCGGCGGTCCTTAGCTCCTCAAACAGTTTGGCTGACATGATAGACACGTCTGAGCCGCAAACCAGGAGTGCTTCTTGCGCGAGGACCCCTTCCAATGTGAGTGGCAGGTAAGCTCTCTTAGCTATTCCCCTTTTTATAAAGTTACACAGAAACCATTCAGGTTTTTCCACACGTTTCTGTGTACGTGTGACTCTGTCTGTGTAATCGTCGTCGCTGTCAGCATCATGATGGCTGTCTGCCTCATGACCTTCAGGATGTGGATTTTCAGCAATTTGTTTGCTGTCAGCATCTGGACTTTCAGGACGCTGATCATCAGCAATTTGTTTGCTGTCAGCATTTATGTCAGTGTTGACGTTGTTGTTGTCAACTGTGTGCACTGAGTTGTTGCAAAAGGCAGTGCTGCGCGTCGCTTCATCAGGATGAACAACGTTGTTTGTGTTATCATCAAGGACAACGTCACACGTTGTGTCAGCTTGGTCAACCACTGTAACATTCAAATCATTTGACAAACAACTCACAACCTCAGTCACGTCCACGCGCGGAGGCGCCGTTTCCATAATCTGGAGCATGTGTGACTCATTGCATGTCTCGAGCTGTGCAGCTCGAGGGGCAGGGGCAGGAGGGCCGCTTCTCGGGGGTACATGTCGGGACAGACCATTTTTCAAAGGGTCACGGTTCCCAGACATCAACTTCTCTCGAAGTTCACCCACTGTGAGACCTAGGTGAGAACTTTTTTGGTTCGATCTGAACCATCTTGGTTCATCTAGAGAGCGAACACCTACCATGTGTGGTTCTCTGCTCATCTCAGGGTTTTCAACCTGAGGGGCAGGGGCAGCAGAACTCCCCGCGAACCGATCAGAGTCAATGTTCCAGCTGGACACAATCTGTGGTTTGTTATCATGAAAAACCTGTTCACATTCGCACTCTGAAGGAGAGGGAACCTCTTCTACTTCCTGCGAGTGGGATGTGACCTTTTGACCTGGGCACACCACTGAGGGTGTTTTTCGCTGTTCGAGCATGTCAAAAAATTCCATAGCACATTGTTTAATTTCTGCCATGGTACTCTCTTTGCAATTAACATTGAAGCGAACACATTTCATTATGAAAGGTATTAGATTCAAAGTGAAACGACTTTTAAACAGGTAATCTTCCTCAATTCCAGGGACAGTTTTATCCCCTGTGTAAACAGAGAGGAGCCTGTCGTAAAACACCAGGGGATGTTCACCTGGTTCCTGAAGGACGTTCTTTGCAGCTAAGTGCCTATCAAATGATGAATCAAGCCCACAATTTGTTGATGCACCTGCTTGAACGTCCATCTTTGTACTGATTTTCTGTGAAAAATCAAGGAAAGTGGGTCTTATTTCACAGTGTGCAGTCTCACCATGTGATGCCTGCAGCAGCCAACACGGAGTCCAAGACGTGAAATTAAATAAAAATTAGTGATTCCTATTAATTTGTCGACCTGTGACAAGGTCAAACAAAAACGGCTGTCGTGAGATTATTGTGAAAATCACAACAAAAGACGCCTCATGTGTGTTATATTAACCTTGCAGTATAAAATAAACAGGGACAGTTAGCTTGTTTTGCACAGAATTGATGATAAAAGTGTCAAGTTTTATCAAAAAGCAGACAAGTCTGTATTACTTCTGTGTAACTGTTCTGCCATCAACATTTGATTATATGTGAAAATCAAATGAAAAGGTGCTGTGTCCTCAACATTAGAAAATGTACTCTATTCAAAAACAGGAAAATTGAAATATTAGATACAGTTGCATCAAACTGTATTAGGTCTCGGCGAGCCGGATCTGAAAATGTGAGCCTCACGAGGGTGCGTAGTTTTTCCAAGCAAGGAGGGAGTTTTATCAATTCACATTGGTATTTCAATATCACAAAGTATTAACCGTGCCCGTCTCGTACCGTTCTATGCCCATGAGCATAGAATGGCATCACATGGGCACGGCCAATACTTTATAATGTGAATACCAAGTGAATGGCTTGTGCCCGTCTCGTGCCTTCTGGTGCCCATGACTGTGTTCCTCTGGTACCGTTCTATGCCCATGGGCATAGAACGGCACCACATGGGCACGGCCAATACTTTATGATGTGAATACCTATGTGAATGGCTCATGCCCGTCTCGTGCCTTCTGGTACCCATGACCGTGCCCGTCTGGTACCGTTCTATGCCCATGGGCATAGAACAGTACCACATGGACACGGCCAATACTTAATAATGTGAATACCTATATGAATTGTGTGGCCCACGGCGTCGCGTAGGAAGGTGGTACAAATATGGGTTATATACCGTTGGAAAGGTCTGCTCAAGGGCAATTCAAAGAGACATGTTTCAACCCTTTGCTACCTTCCTAAGGGTGTCTAGGTGCCTCCAACTAAAAAGGTTAAAAGGTCAAGGAAAATGCGTATTGACCCCAAACACACAGAACGCAGTCAAGGTGATATGCTGATCAGTACCTGTGAGTTTCAGCCCTTTGCGAGGTTCCTAAGGCAGTCTAGGTCTATCCAAAGTGAAAGGTCATAAGGTCAGGCCAATATATAGATGGCCGTAATTCTTCGTGGAAAGCAGCTAAGGACACAATATTTTCAGGGATAGAGAAGGACTCCTAGGTAATGACACCCTAAAAATCTGGAGTCGTTTGATTGTTTCTAGAGGAAGATATAAACATTTATAAATTAAGGCCTTCGGCGGTAGCACTTGCAGGTTTTGGCCCGCAACTTCGCGTAGGAAGGTTGTACAAACATGAACTTAATGCAGTTTGAAATGTATGCTCAAGGGTAATTCAAAGAGACCTGTTTCAACCATTTGCCGTTTCTGCCCTGTGTGATTTTCCTAAGATGGCCTAGAGCCTTCCAAAATCAAAAGGTTAAAAGGTTAAGGAAAATGCGTATTGACCCCAAACACACAGGACACAGTCAGGGTGATACCCTGATCAGGACCTGTGAGTTTCAGCTCTTTGCAAGGTTCCTAAGTGGGTCAACAGGCCTTCCAAAATGACAAGGTCTTAAGGTCAGTGCATTTTTGCCCATAATTTCGAGTGGGAAGGTCGTACAAAGACAAGCCATACACAGTCGGAAAGGTCTCAGCAAGCCAGATCTGAAAATGTGAGCCCTACGAGGGTACGTAGTTTTTCCAAGCAAGGAGGGAGTTTTATTAATTCACATTGGTATTTCAATATCACAAAGTATTAACCGTGCCCGTCCCGTACCGTTCTATGCCTACGAGCATAGAACGGCATCACATGGGTACAGCCAATACTTAATAATGTGAATACCTATATGAATTATGTGGCCCACGGCATCGCGTAGGAAGGTGGTACAAATATGGGTTACATACCGTTGGAAAGGTCTGCTCAAGGGCAATTCAAAGAGACATGTTTCAACCCTTTGCTACCTTCCTAAGGGTGTCTAGGTGCCTCCAACTAAAAAAGGACAAAAGGTCAAGGAAAATGCGTATTGACCCCAAACACACAGAACGCAGTCATGGTGATATGCTGATCAGTACCTGTGAGTTTCAGCCCTTTGCGAGGTTCCTAAGGCAGTCTAGGTCTATCCAAAGTGAAAGGTCATAAGGTCAGGCCAATATATAGATGGCCGTAATTCTTCGTGGAAAGCAGCTAGGGACACAATATTTTCAGGGATAGAGAAGGACTCCTAGGTCATGACACCCTAAAAATCTGGAGTCATTTGATTGTTTCTAGAGGAAGATATAAACATTTATAAATTAAGGCCTTCGGCGGTAGCACTTGCAGTTTTGGCCCACAACTTCACGTAGGAAGGTTGTACAAACATGAACTTAATGCAGTTGGAAATGTATGCTCAAGGGTAATTTAAAGAGACCTGTTTCAACCATTTGCCGTTTCTGCCCTGTGTGATTTTCCTAAGATGGCCTAGAGCCTTCCAAAATCAAAAGGTTAAAAGGTTAAGGAAAATGCATATTGACCCCAAACACATAGGACGCAGTCAGGGTGATACCCTGATCAGGACCTGTGAGTTTAAGCTCTTTGCAAGGTTCCTAAGTGGGTCAACAGGCCTTCCAAAATGACAAGGTCTTAAGGTCAGTGCATTTTTGCCCATAATTTCGCGTAGGAAGGTCGTACAAAGACAAGCCATACACCGTCGGAAAGGTCTCGGTGAGCCGGATCTGAAAATGTAAGTCTCGCGAGGGTGCGTAGTTTTTCCAAGTATGGAGTTAGTTTTATCAATTCACATTGGTATTTCAATATCACAAAGTATTAACTGTGCCCGTCTCGTACCGTTCTATGCCCATGAGCATAGAACAGCATCACATGGGCATGGCCAATACTTTATAATGTGAATACCCAAATGAATGGCTCGTGCCCGTCTCGTGCCTTCTGGTGCCCATGACCGTGCCCCTTTGGTACCGCTCTATGTCCATGTGCATAGAACGGTACCAGAGGGGCATGTCCATGGGCATGGAAAGGCATGAGATGGGCATGGTCAATACTTTGCAAAATGGAAATAGCAATGTGAATTGTGTGGCCCACGGCATCGCGTAGGAAGGTCGTACAAATATGGGTTACATACCGTTCGAAAGGTCTGCTCAAGGGCAATTCAAAGAGACCTGTTTCAACCCTTTGCTACCTTCCTAAGGGGGTCTAGGTGTCTCCAAATAAAAAAGGTCAAAAGGTCAAGGAAAAAGCGTATTGACCCCAAACACATATAATGCAGTCAAGGTGATACGTTGATCAGTACCTGTGAGTTTCAGCCCTTTGCAAGGTTCCTAAAGCGGTCTAGGTCTATCAAAAGTGAAAAGGTCATAAGGTTAGGCCAATATATAGATGGCCGTAATTCTTCGTGGAAAGCAGCTAGGGACACAATATTTTCAGGGATAGAGAAGGACTCGTATGTGATGACACCCTGAAAATCTGGAGTAGTTTGATTGTTTCTGGAGGAAGATATAAACATTTATATATTAAGGCCTTCGGAGAGCACACTTTTTTTTCTAAGAGGGCCTAGAGCCTTCCAAAGTAAAAAGGTCAAAAGGTCAAGGAAAATGCGTATTGACCCTAAACATACAGGACGCAGTCAGGGTGATACGCTTATCAGGACCTATGAGTTTCAGCTCTTTGCAAGGTTCCTAAGTGGGTCAAGAGGCCTTCCAAAATGACAAGGTCATAAAGTCAGTGCATTTTTGCCCATAACTTCACGTAGTAAGGCTGTACTAAGACAAGCCATACACTGTCGGAAAGGTCTCGGCGAGCCGGATCTGAAAATGTAAGCCCCGCGAGGATACATAGTTTCCCCAAGTAGGGAGGGAGTTTTATCAAATCACATTAGTATTTCAATATCACAAAGTATTGACCGTGCCCGTCTCATACCGTTCTATGCCCATGAGCATAGAACGGTCCCACATAGGCATGACCAATACTTTATAATGTGAATACCTATGTGAATGGCTCGTGCCCATCTCGTTCCTTCTGGTGCCCAAGACCATGCCCTTCTGGTACCGTTCTATGCCCATGGGTATAGAACGACACCACATGGGCACGGCCAATACTTTATAATGTGAATACCTATGTTAATGGCTCGTGCCCGTCTCGTGCCTTCTGGTGCCCATGACCATGCCGCTTTGGTACCACTCTATGTCCATGGGCATAGAATGGTACCACATCGGCATAGCCAATACTTTATAATGTGAATACATATGTGAATGGCTCATGTCTATCTAGTACCTTCTGGTACCCATTACTGTGCCTCTCGGTACCAGAGGGGCACGGCCACCATGGGCATGGAAAGGCACGAGACGGACACGGTCAATACTTCGCAAAATGGAAATAGCAATGTGAATTGTATGGCCTACGGCGTCACGTAGGAAGGTCGTACAAATATGGGTAACATACCGTTGGAAAGGTCTGCTCAAGGGCAATTCAAAGAGACATGTTTCAACCGTTTGCCGTTTCTGCCCTGTGTGATTTTCCTAAGCGGGCCTAGAGCCTTCCAAAATCAAAAGGTTAAAAGGTCAAGGAAAATGCGTATTGACCCAAACACAAGGCCTGATCAGAACCTGTGAGTTTCAGCTCTTTGCAATGTTCCTAAGTGGGTCAACAGGCCTTCTAAAATGACAAGGTCTTAAGGTCAGTGCATTTTTGCCCATAATTTCACGTAGGAAGGTCGTACAAAGACAAGCCATACACCGTCGGAAAGGTCTCGGTGAGCCAGATCTGAAAATGTGAGCCCCGCGAGGGTGCGTAGTTTTTCCAAGCAAGGAAGGAGTTTTATCAATTCACATTGGTATTTCAATATCACAAAGTATTAACCGTGCCCATCTCGTACCGTTCTATGCCCATGAGAATAGAACGGCATCACATGGGCACGGCCAATACTTTATAATGTGAATACCCAAGTGAATGGCTCGTGCCTGTCTCGTGCCTTCTGGTGCCCATGACCGTGCTCCTCTGGTACCGTTCTATGCCCATGGGCATAGAACGGCACCACATGGGCACGACCAATACTTTATGATGTGAATACCTATGTGAATGGCTCGTGCCCGTCTCGTGCCTTCTGGTGCCCATGACCGTGCCCCTTTGGTACCGTTCTATGCCCATGTGCATAGAACGGTACCAGAGGGGCATGGCCATGGGCATGGAAAGGCACGAGATGGGCATGGTGAATACTTTGGCACAACTGGTAGAGCTGCTGCCTCTCAGCGAGAAGGTTGCCGGTTCAAATCCAGGTCCGGGGCCTTTCTGGGTGGAGTTTGCATGTTCTCCCCGTGCATGCGTGGGTTTCCTCCGGGTACTCCGGTTTCCTCCCACAGACCAAAAAACATGCTTGTTAGGCTGATTGGTGACTCTTAATTGACCCTAGGTGTGAGTGTGAGAGTGGATGGTTGTTTGGTGTGAGTGAGACAGGTCAAGACAAGCCATACACTGTCGGAAAGGTCTCGGCGAGCCGGATCTGAAAATGTGAGTCCCGCGAGGATGCATAGTTTCCCCAAGTAGGGAGGGAGTTTTATCAAATCACATTAGTATTTCAATATCACAAAGTATTGACCGTGCCTATCTCGTATCGTTCTATGCCCATGAGCATAGAACGGTCCCACATGGGCACGACCAATACTTTATAATGTGAATACCTATGTGAATGGCTCGTGCCCATCTGGTACCTTCTGGTGCCCATGACCATGCCCTTCTGGTACCGTTAGTTTTCCCAAGTAGGCCCTAAGCGGGCCTAGAGCCTTCCAAAGTCAAAGGGTTAAAAGGTCAAGGAAAATGCATATTGACCCAAACACACAGGACGCAGTCAGGGTGATACCCTGATCAGGACCTGTGAGTTTCAGCTCTTTGCAAGGTTCCTAAGTGGGTCAACAGGCCTTCCAAAATGACAAGGTCTTAAGGTCAGTGCATTTTTGCCCATCATTTCGCGTGGGAAGGTCGTACAAAGACAAGCCATACACCGTCGGAAAGGTCTCGGTGAGCCGGATCTGAAAATGTGAGTCCCGCGAGGGTGCGTAGTTTTTCCAAGCAAGGAGTTAGTTTTATCAATTCACATTGGTATTTCAATATCACAAAGTATTAACCGTGCCCGTCTCGTACCGTTCTATGCCCATGAGCATCGATTGGCATCACATGGGCATGGCCAATACTTTATAATGTGAATACCTATGTGAATGGCTCGTGCCCGTCTCGTGCCTTCTGGTGCCCATGACCGTGCCCCTTTGGTACCGCTCTATGTCCATGTGCATAGAACGGTACCAGAGGGGCATGTCCATGGGCATGGAAAGGCATGAGATGGGCATGGTCAATACTTTGCAAAATGGAAATAGCAATGTGAATTGTGTGGCCCACGGCATCGCGTAGGAAGGTCGTACAAATATGGGTTACATACCGTTCGAAAGGTCTGCTCAAGGGCAATTCAAAGAGACCTGTTTCAACCCTTTGCTACCTTCCTAAGGGGGTCTAGGTGTCTCCAAATAAAAAAGGTCAAAAGGTCAAGGAAAAAGCGTATTGACCCCAAACACATATAATGCAGTCAAGGTGATACGTTGATCAGTACCTGTGAGTTTCAGCCCTTTGCAAGGTTCCTAAAGCGGTCTAGGTCTATCAAAAGTGAAAAGGTCATAAGGTTAGGCCAATATATAGATGGCCGTAATTCTTCGTGGAAAGCAGCTAGGGACACAATATTTTCAGGGATAGAGAAGGACTCGTATGTGATGACACCCTGAAAATCTGGAGTAGTTTGATTGTTTTTGGAGGAAGATATAAACATTTATATATTAAGGCCTTCGGAGAGCACACTTTTTTTTCTAAGAGGGCCTAGAGCCTTCCAAAGTAAAAAGGTCAAAAGGTCAAGGAAAATGCGTATTGACCCTAAACATACAGGACGCAGTCAGGGTGATACGCTTATCAGGACCTATGAGTTTCAGCTCTTTGCAAGGTTCCTAAGTGGGTCAAGAGGCCTTCCAAAATGACAAGGTCATAAAGTCAGTGCATTTTTGCCCATAACTTCACGTAGTAAGGCTGTACTAAGACAAGCCATACACTGTCGGAAAGGTCTCGGCGAGCCGGATCTGAAAATGTAAGCCCCGCGAGGATACATAGTTTCCCCAAGTAGGGAGGGAGTTTTATCAAATCACATTAGTATTTCAATATCACAAAGTATTGACCGTGCCCGTCTCATACCGTTCTATGCCCATGAGCATAGAACGGTCCCACATAGGCATGACCAATACTTTATAATGTGAATACCTATGTGAATGGCTCGTGCCCATCTCGTTCCTTCTGGTGCCCAAGACCATGCCCTTCTGGTACCGTTCTATGCCCATGGGTATAGAACGACACCACATGGGCACGGCCAATACTTTATAATGTGAATACCTATGTTAATGGCTCGTGCCCGTCTCGTGCCTTCTGGTGCCCATGACCATGCCGCTTTGGTACCACTCTATGTCCATGGGCATAGAATGGTACCACATCGGCATAGCCAATACTTTATAATGTGAATACATATGTGAATGGCTCATGTCTATCTAGTACCTTCTGGTACCCATTACTGTGCCTCTCGGTACCAGAGGGGCACGGCCACCATGGGCATGGAAAGGCACGAGACGGACACGGTCAATACTTCGCAAAATGGAAATAGCAATGTGAATTGTATGGCCTACGGCGTCACGTAGGAAGGTCGTACAAATATGGGTAACATACCGTTGGAAAGGTCTGCTCAAGGGCAATTCAAAGAGACATGTTTCAACCGTTTGCCGTTTCTGCCCTGTGTGATTTTCCTAAGCGGGCCTAGAGCCTTCCAAAATCAAAAGGTTAAAAGGTCAAGGAAAATGCGTATTGACCTAAACACAAGGCCTGATCAGAACCTGTGAGTTTCAGCTCTTTGCAATGTTCCTAAGTGGGTCAACAGGCCTTCTAAAATAACAAGGTCTTAAGGTCAGTGCATTTTTGCCCATAATTTCGCGTAGGAAGGTCGTACAAAGACAAGCCATACACCGTCGGAAAGGTCTCGGTGAGCCAGATCTGAAAATGTGAGCCCCGCGAGGGTGCGTAGTTTTTCCAAGCAAGGAAGGAGTTTTATCAATTCACATTGGTATTTCAATATCACAAAGTATTAACCGTGCCCATCTCGTACCGTTCTATGTCCATGAGAATAGAACGGCATCACATGGGCATGGCCAATACTTTATAATGTGAATACCCAAGTGAATGGCTCGTGCCTGTCTCGTGCCTTCTGGTGCCCATGACCGTGCCCCTTTGGTACCGTTCTATGCCCTTGTGCATAGAACGGTACCAAAGGGGCATGGCCATGGGCATGGAAAGGCACGAGATGGGCATGGTGAATACTTTGGCACAACTGGTAGAGCTGTTGCCTCTCAGCGAGAAGGTTGCCGGTTCAAATCCAGGTCCGGGGCCTTTCTGGGTGGAGTTTGCATGTTCTCCCCGTGCATGCGTGGGTTTCCTCCGGGTACTCCGGTTTCCTCCTACAGACCAAAAAACATGCTTGTTAGGCTGATTGGTGACTCTTAATTGACCTTAGGTGTGAGTGTGAGAGTGGATGGTTGTTTGGTGTGAGTGAGACAGGTCAAGACAAGCCATACACTGTCGGAAAGGTCTCGGCGAGCCGGATCTGAAAATGTGAGTCCCGCGAGGATGCATAGTTTCCCTAAGTAGGGAGGGAGTTTTATCAAATCACATTAGTATTTCAATATCACAAAGTATTGACCGTGCCCATCTCGTACCGTTCTATGCCCATGAGCATAGAACGGTCCCGCATGGGCACGACCAATACTTTATAATGTGAATACCTATGTGAATGGCTTGTGCCCATCTGGTACCTTCTGGTGCCCATGACCATGCCCTTCTGGTACCGTTAGTTTTCCCAAGTAGGCCCTAAGCGGGCCTAGAGCCTTCCAAAATAAAAGGGTTAAAAGGTCAAGGAAAATGCATATTGACCCAAACACACAGGACGCAGTCAGGGTGATACCCTAATCAGGACCTGTGAGTTTCAGCTCTTTGCAAGGTTCCTAAGTGGGTCAACAGGCCTTCCAAAATGACAAGGTCTTAAGGTCAGTGCATTTTTGCCCATCATTTCACGTGGGCAGGTCATACAAAGACAAGCCATACACCGTCGGAAAGGTCTCGGTGAGCCGGATCTGAAAATGTAAGCCCCGCAAGGGTGCGTAGTTTTTCCAAGCAAGGAGGGAATTTTATCAATTCACATTAGTATTTCAATATCACAAAGTATTAACCGTGCCCGTCTCGTACCGTTCTATGTCCATGAGCATCGATTGGCATCACATGGGCACGTCCAATACTTTATAATGTGAATACCTATGTGAATGGCTCGTGCCCGTCTCGTGCCTTCTGGTGCACATGACCATGCCCCTTTGGTACCGCTCTATGCCCATGTGCATAGAACGGTACCAGAGGGGCATGGCCATGGGCATGGAAAGGCACGAGATGGGCATGGTCAGTACTTTGCAAAATGGAAATAGCAATATAAATTGTGTGGTCCACGGCGTCTCGTAGGAAGGTCGTACAAATATGGGTTACATACCGTTCGAAAGGTCTGCTCAAGGGCAATTCAAAGAGACCTGTTTCAACCCTTTGCTATTTTCCTAAGGGGCTCTAGGTGTCTCCAAATAAAAAAGGTCAAAAGGTCAAGGAAAAAGCGTATTGACCCCTAACACATAGAATGCAGTTGTAACAGTTATGGGCTATGCAACTAACTGCGGCTACAAGAGCAGCATCAGAAGATGGTTCTTTTAAGGAGACTGAGGTGTGAATGAGGACAGGAGACAATGGTTTTAGTTTAGGTGAATATATTAGTGATTTAAAAGCAGAAAAAAAACAACAGACAATTACAAATGCACAGTGAGACACAAATGTCCTCTGAATGAATAAAGTTCCAAGTTCATAAAGTTCTGGTCCTTTTCCTAGCTCGCCATCCTTAGATCCAAAGAGGATCTGATCCATCAAGGAAGAGAAAACAATGGAGAAAAAAAACCCGACCTTCTGGAAGAGAGTGGAGCATACTAAACCACAATCAGCTGTTGCAATCCTGGTGATGATCCAGGTAACAAACACCAACAATTCAATTAATCAAATCAGTGGATGCAAAGATTTGTATGACTTTGCCATGAAGACTCCAAACAGCCAGCCACAATCACAGTGAACAGGTGATGCAGTTCAACAGTGCACTGGAGGAGGCGGGGCTTTAAATAAGTTGGCAGAGTTTGGGGCAACACAGGAAGTGGGCCCGCCAAAATAAAAGACTTTACTAATTAAGGGTTACAGGTTCCCCCCCTAAACTCATGTACGTCCTCGTACATGCAAGCGGCTGGTGACACACCACATTGTCACATGAGTTAGAGATCACAGAGGGCTCATTCAGTTCCAAAGCAGATGTAAGGGCTGTGCTGAGTCCTTGAAACAGGGACTGGATGCTTTGTAGAAGCGGATGTCCAAGTTTTGAATACTGCAGACGAGATGGTTGCTGACGTATTCGAGTCGAGCAGCGGACAGGTGGTTTAGGATCTGGACTGGAGAGGTTCGAAGCAGCAACATCACTTAACATGCTGGTTTGTTCTGGAGAAGATGCAGATTCCTGGTGAGGAGAGATAGGTCCTGATTGAGAGGAGGGATTTTCCTCGATAGGATCCGAGTTGGCAGAATCTGGTTCATCTTCAGCTTTTGTTCCATGTCCAGTTTGGCAGTTGGTTCAGGTCCAGACTCCACTTCCTGTTCCTCACCAACAGTTCCTTCCATAGAGCTCTGTGAGTGCTGGCCAGGCGGATCCACAGGCATAGGAGTGACAGTAGGTGCAGGAGCAGGTAAGTCAACCTCAGTTGTAATTCTGGTGAGATAAGAGCTGGAGTAATCAGGTAAATCAGGTAAGAATAGTTCTTCATTTTCAGGATCTGGAAGATCTACATTTTCTGAAGTCACTGGTGTATTCACAGTTGTTGGTTTCCTTTGTTCTGGTTTGGAGGCTGGAGACAAGTAGCCACAAGGCAACAGCAGGTCACGGTGGAGGGTTCTGATGGGACGATCTTTGCCTTCTGGTTTAACTGTGTATACTGGAAGAGTGCCGGCTTTCTTCTGAATAATATACACATCCGACTCCCACCGGTCTGCGAGTTTGTGCTTGCCTCGTAGTTTGACATTTCTAACCAGAACTCTATCTCCAACTGAGAGTTCTGCAGCTGTAACTTGCTTGTCAAATCTGAGTTTGTTTTTCAACATGACTTTTTCAGAGTTTTCCGTTGCAATCTTGTAGCTTTCTTTGAGGTGCGACTTAAGCTTTTCAACATATTGTGAATGAGATTTGAAGTTTTCTCAGACACAGGTAGTCCAAAAGCTAAGTCAACAGGAAGACGGGGTTGCCGACCAAACATCAATTCGTATGGAGAGTATCCAGTGACATCATTTCTGGTACAGTTGTAAGCATGTACCAATGGTTTCACAAAGTCTTTCCAGTGAACTTTATCTTCTTCTTTCAGCGTACCCAACATGTTTAAAAGTGTTCGGTTGAATCGCTCCACAGGATTACCACGGGGATGGTAAGGTGTGGTCCTGATCTTTTTTATTCCTGTGATCTGACAGAGCTCCTTGATAGTGTGAGATTCAAAATCAGTCCCTTGATCACTATGGAGACGCTCTGGTATTCCATAATGGACAAGGTAATTCTCCCATAGGGCTTTTGCTACAGTTTTAGCTCTTTGGTTTGGGGTTGGCACTGCAACAGCATATTTTGTGAAATGATCAGTCATCACCAGAACATTTTTGATGTTGCTTCGGTCAGGTTCTATTGAAAGAAAGTCCATGCAGAC
The DNA here is from genome assembly GCA_038048925.1 of Garcialebias charrua. Taxonomy (NCBI): domain Eukaryota; kingdom Metazoa; phylum Chordata; class Actinopteri; order Cyprinodontiformes; family Rivulidae; genus Garcialebias; species Garcialebias charrua. Next base: position 27,625 of record JBBPBX010016894.1, on the reverse strand, counting down.
AAGTTCGAGTGGTCTTGAAGTTCTAATGTTAACAAGGGGTGCTGCTTTCTCAGGTTGTGCTTTTCTTCGGATGCATCTCTCACAGTTCTTGAGTTTGTTACAGACATCAACGGCCATACGTGGCCAGAAGAACCGTGATCGGACGAGGTCCAGAGTCCTCTCTGTACCTAAATGTCCCATCTGGTCATGAAGCTGGTTGAGGACCTCAGCCCGCCATTCCTCTGGAAGTACAAGTTGGTAAATAAGCTCACCTCCAATATTACGTCTCCTGACAAGAACATTATTATGGAGCTCCAGACGTGTAAGCTCTCGCAGGAGTAATGGTAGGTCGGGGAGCTGTTCCCTCAGAGTTGGCGGTAGGTTTTCCCCTCGTTCCAACTGAGCGATGATGTGCTGAATGACTGGATCGGCTCGTTGTTTGTCAGCAATTTCACCTTCAGAAAAAGATGGCAAAACAGGTGAAGAGAACTGCAGATCATTAACAAAACTGTCTGGTAAACTGTCAGTGTTAATGGAGAGAGTTTGCACAAGAGCAGCAACCTGGTCCAGGTTGGGTGAGCTGTACACCAGTTGCCTTTCACATATTGCTTGAACCGAGTGCTGGTCAATGGAGATACAGGATGGATGTTCCAGATGTTGTTCAGTAAACTTCAGTATTCTTTCTTTCTCTTTCAGAGATAAAGGATCAGCCACCTGTTCAGCATGAGGTCGCCGAGAGAGACCATCAGCATCTGCATTCAACCTGCCAGCTCGATAATTGATCTTAAAAGAAAAAGTAGAAAGAGCTGCAAGCCACCTATAGCTTGTAGCATCCAATTTAGCAGAAGTTAGCAGATATGTCAGTGGGTTGCTATCTGTAACCACCGTGAATTCGGATCCATACAGGTAGTCATAGAATTTTTCTGTAACTGACCATTTAAGAGCCAGAAACTCAAGTTTATGGGCAGGATAGCGACTTTCACTGCGGGAGAGACCTCTGCTGGCATATGCAATCACCCTGCTCCTTCCATCATGTTCTTGGTACAAAACTGCACCAAGACCAGTAGAGCTAGCATCAGTGTGTAAGATGTAAGGTTTACCTGGGTCTGCAAATGCTAGAACTGGTGCAGTACTCAGCTTCTGGATAACCTCTTCAAAGGCCTGCTGGCAAGCAGTTGTCCAGCGTGCAGCAAAGGGTTCTTTGGGGTCAAGGTAATGTTGCAACTTCATCAGTTTTGATTTTTTCTTACAGGGTGGATATCCAGCTGTTAACTCATTAAGTGGTTTTACCACTGATGAGAACCTTTCCACAAACCGGCGATAATACCCTGCAAAACCAAGGAATGATCTGAGCTCTTTAAGATTCTGAGGAACCGGCCAAGATGTTAATGTGGAAATCTTGTCTGGATCTGTCTCCACTCCATCACTTGAAACTACATGTCCCAGGTAGCGAACAGATGTCTGGAAGAAAACACACTTTTCAACGGACAACTTCAACCCAAATTCTCTCAGGCGTTGGAGAACTTTCTTCAGCCGGAGTTCATGCTCCTCTAGAGTTGGTGCAAACACTATTAAGTCATCAATGAAAACAAGCACTTCTTTTAAATTCATGTCTCCCATGCACCGCTCCATAAGACGTTGGAAGGTGCTAGGGGCATTAGTTACTCCTTGAGGCATTCGGTTAAATTCATAAAATCCAAGTGGACAGACGAATGCAGTTTTATTCTTGTCTGTTTCATTCATCTCAATCTGGTAGTAACCAGATTTTAAATCCAATGTGGAGAACCATCTAGAGCCGGACAGGGCTGAAAATGTGTCCTCCAGCTTTGGCAAAGCATATGCATCTTTGATCTTCTGTGCGTTCAACTTCCTGTAATCAATACAGAGCCATACTGCACCATTTTTCTTCCGCACTACAACTATAGGAGAAGCAAAGGTTGAATTGGATTCACGTATAACACCAGACTGCAGCAGTTCTCGAATGTGTTTACGCACAGCATCCACATCTTGGGGGTGGATGGGTCTTGGTCGCTGTTTAAAAGCAGTGGGATCAGACAGATTGATCTCATGCTTAACCTTATCTACACGACCAAAATCAAGATCATGCTTGGAAAAAAACATCTGACATACTATTGAGCATGGTTGTTATACATTGCTTCCATTCAGTTGAGAGTGGCGAATCTCCAAAGTTGTAGTTCAACTTGGTTGGCTTTGGCTCTGCGCTCTGGGAAGGTTGATGCACACTCTGCTCTTTGTGAAGAACAGTCTGGATGGTACTGACTTCAGCGATGGCTGTTCTGGCAGGAATCACAATGTCATGATCAGATTCATTAGTGATCACCACTGGCAAGGAAGCAGGCTGTACAGGAGGTAGATCAATAAGGATGGATTTTACTATCAAACCACCAGGTAGGGAGAATGAGGTTGGATGCTGAATAATTACTTCCTTTTCTCCCTGCAGTAATGGACATATGAGAAGAGCCTTCAACACAGCAGTCTGTTGAGCAGGAACAACCTGTGGGATGGATGACTGCACTTTTAAAATGCCATGATAGTCATCAGTTGTCAGCTTATGCCTTATTTCTAAAATTTTATGCACTGCTCTATATCCAAAAGGCACAGGATGGAACTCAGACTGTGAATGACAGCATTGATTATACACAACATCCAGAGTGTTGGTGCCAATCAGGACAGCAGGTTGTGATGATCGCAGGTCTGGAACAACCAAGGCCAAGGTGTTGATGTCCAGCTCTTCTCCTGTAAACTCAGAGGGAAAGGTCAAACAGAGTTCCACATATCCAATATAAGGCACCATCTGACCATTTGCACCTTCTATCTCCAAGAGATCATTTAATGGTTTTATTTTATGATCTGATAGATGGGTATTATAGAAGGAATGTGTAATTGTGGTGACTTGAGAACCTGTATCAAAGAGGCAATGAAAATGTATCCCTTTAATCTTCACCTCACCAGTACATCTTGTGCCCACTAATCCTTTAGGTAATGGAAGATATGAAGGTGAGTCTTTGGTGTGGGGACATTCACTAGTTGTAGCTTCCACTTGTCCCTCAGTAAGAACTGCTTCTAGTTTTGATGGTTTAATTTTCTCCCAGGACTGCAGTTTGTTTTTCAGCTGGCAACGTTTGTCTTCAACCAGGCTGGAATTTGGTGGACTGGAACAGTTGGGAGCAATGTGACCATCCTGTCCACACTTAAAACAGAACCAGGACTTTGGCCTACTACTGGTTTGGCCAGATTTTGGTTTCTGATTTTTCTGCTGATTTCCTGGTTGAGCAGATTTGGAGTCCTTGGACAGCAAAGCTGACATTTGACTCTGAAGCTTAAGCATTTGCTTCCTCAAATCCTCAATAGCACCAGAGTCTGACAGATGGCCACATGAGCATGCACTGGTGGTATGAGCTTGCACATTAAAACGATGCTTGACTGGTGGAATATGTTTTTTCATTAACATCTCTTTTGCCGACTGTCTGTCTTCCTCTGTTCTAAGTGTTAATAAAACTCTGAAAAAGGAGGTGGTTGGTCTTTTTTCTTTTCTAGTTGCAGTTTGTTAATCATGCTGTTATCCCAACAACCTCTACAGAATTGCTTTAACAAATATTTGTCCATTTCAGTTGCTGGAATCCCACCACGCTTCACCACTGTACTGAGAGCCAACTGGAGTCTCTGCAGATAAGAAGATGGTCGTTCCCCATGATCCTGAAGCGTGTTTAAAAATTTTGCAAACAACTCTTCTCCATCCTCAACAGTAGCATATGCAGAATCCAACACTTGCAAAAACGCTGCAGGCAGGGCATTGGGTCCCAATCCCCTCACTAGGTCAGAAGCTGGAGGGAGTAAACTTTCCAATATACGCCTTGTAACATGCAAAGGGGCAAGACTTGGATCTGCATTTAAAAGTTCTATTTGAGACTTCCAAGATTCATAATCTGCCTCATGCTGAGGTTTTGGAAGCCTCCCTGAGAAGGTACGTAGTCTAAATGAAGGCAGAGGTTGAAGATTCACATCATCTCTGTGCACAAGGTGTTCAACTACAACCCTCTGGACCCCAGGAGGGTTTAGATCATTCCCCGAGAGGGAAATTCTTGGTCGTACATGTGGAGCTGGATTTGGTCGAGTTTGTGATCCTTGTTGGTTGGTGGTGGAGTGAACCGAAGGGTTTGAGGGAAGAGTAACTGGCTGAGTCTGACTGAATTCTCTGTTAGTCATCAGTATTTCAACTGTGTCCTCATCATCGTCAGGCTCCCCTCCGGTAGCTGCTATTCCTAAATGAGCACTTATTTTTTCAAAAACTCCTCTCAAAACATCATCAAATGATTGTCCACTCTGCTAGGAAATGTGTTTCAGTTCATTAAGGTAATCAGGGACTGGGGTCTTGTTCCCTGTGGTTGTGGCATGGCACTCTCTTGAAAGTAATTTAACAACAAATATAACACCTTCTGCAGCCTCAGATTGGTAAACATATGGTAAAAGCGATTTTAGCTTTTCCAAATCTGCAGAATTAATGAATTCAACGGCCAGGTTTTTATAAAATGGACTCTCATGTGCAGTAACAGGAAAAACCTTAACTTCACCATAGCTGCGCAAATAATATATGATCTCATCATCTGCTTGAGTGTTCGTTACACCACTAATGATGACAGAATTAGCAACATTGATACCAATTTGGTCAAAGAAATCCATATTTCAATGCAAACAAAATGTATTCAAAAAACATTCACAACTTCAGGCTCCTGGCTAGCTCGCCAAATTTATGTAACAGTTATGGGCTATGCAACTAACTGCGGCTACAAGAGCAGCATCAGAAGATGGTTCTTTTAAGGAGCCTGAGGTGTGAATGAGGACAGGAGACAATGGTTTTAGTTTAGGTGAATATATTAGTGATTTAAAAGCAGAAAAAAACAGCAGACAATTACAAATGCACAGTGAGACACAAATGTCCTCTGAATGAATAAAGTTCCAAGTTCATAAAGTTCTGGTCCTTTTCCTAGCTCGCCATCCTTAGATCCAAAGAGGATCTGATCCATCAAGGAAGAGAAAACAATGGAGAAAAAAAAACGACCTTCTGGAAGAGAGTGGAGCATACTAAACCACAATCAGCTGTTGCAATCCTGGTGATGATCCAGGTAACAAACACCAACAATTCAATTAATCAAATCAGTGGATGCAAAGATTTGTACGACTTTGCCATGAAGACTCCAAACAGCCAGCCACAATCACAGTGAACAGGTGATGCAGTTCAACAGTGCACTGGAGGAGGCGGGGCTTTAAATAAGTTGGCAGAGTTTGGGGCAACATAGGAAGTGGGCCCGCCAAAATAAAAGACTTTACTAATTAAGGGTTACACAGTCAAGGTGATATGTTGATCAGTACCTGTGAGTTTCAGCCCTTTGTGAGGTTCGTAAGGCAGTCTAGGTCTATCAAAAGTGAAAAGGTCATAAGGTCAGGCCAATATATAGATGGCCGTAATTCTTCGTGGAAAGCAGCTATTTTCAGGGATAGAGAAGGACTCCTAGGTGATGACACCCTAAAAATCTGGAGTCGTTTGATTGTTTCTAGAGGAAGATATAAACATTTATAAATTAAGGCCTTCGACGGCAACACTTGTAGGTTTTGGCCCACAGCTTCGCGTAGGAAGGTTGTACAAACATGAGCTTAATACCGTTGGAAAGGTATGTTCAAGGGCAATTCAAATAGACCTGTTTTAACCGTTTGCCGTTTCTGCCCTGTGTGATTTTCCTAAGCGGGCCTAGAGCCTTCCAAAATCAAAATGTTAAAAGGTCAAGGAAAATGCGTATTGACCCAAACACATAGGACGCAGTCAGGGTGATACCCTGATCAGGACCTGTGAGTTTCAGCTCTTTGCAAGGTTCCTAAGTGGGTCAACAGGCCTTCCAAAATGACAAGGTCTTAAGGTCAGTGCATTTTTGCCCATAATTTCGCGTGGGAAGGTCGTACAAAGACAAGCCATATACCGTCGGAAAGGTCTCGGCGAGCCGGATCTGTAAATGTGAGCCCCGCGAGGGTACGTAGTTTTTCCAAGCAAGGAGGGAGTTTTATCAATTCACATTGGTATTTCAATATCACAAAGTATTAACCGTGCCTGTCTCGTACCGTTCTATGCCCACGAGCATAGAACGGCATCACATGGGCAAGGCCAATACTTTATAATGTGAATACCCAAGTGAATGGCTTGTGCCCGTCTCGTGCCTTCTGGTGCCCATGACCGTGCTCCTCTGGTACCGTTCTATGGCACCACATGGGCACGGCCAATACTTTATGATGTGAATACCTATGTGAATGGCTCGTGCCCGTCTCGTGCCTTCTGGTGCACATGACCGTACCCCTTTGGTACCGCTCTATGCCCATGTGCATAGAACGGTACCAGAGGGGCATGGCCATGGGCATGGAAAGGCACGAGATAGGCATGGTCAATACTTTGCAAAATGGAAATAGCAATGTGAATTGTGTGGCCCACGGCATCGCGTAGGAAGGTCGTACAAATATGGGTTACATACCGTTCGAAAGGTCTGCTCAAGGGCAATTCAAAGAGACCTGTTTCAACCCTTTGCTACCTTCCTAAGGGGGTCTATGTGTTTCCAAATAAAAAAGGTCAAAAGGTCAAGGAAAAAGCATATTGACCCCTAACACATAGAATGTAGTCAAGGTGATACGTTGATCAGTACTCGTGAGTTTCAGCCCTTTGTGAGGTTCCTAAGGCGGTCTAGGTCTATCAAAAGTGAAAAGGTTATAAGGTCAGGCCAATATATAGATAGCCGTAATTCTTCGTGGAAAGTTGCTAGGGACACAATATTTTCAGGGATAGAGAAGGACTCCTAGGTGATGACACCCTGAAAATCTAGAGTAGTTTGATTGTTTCTGGAGGAAGATATAAACATTTATAAATTAAGGCCTTCGAAGACCGCATTTTTTTTTCTAAGAGGACCTAGAGCCTTCCAAAGTAAAAAGGTCAAAAGGTCAAGGAAAATGCAAATTGATCCCAAACACGCAGGACGCAGTCAGGGTGATACGCTTATCAGGACCTATGAGTTTCATCTCTTTCTAAGGTTCCTAAGTGGGTCAAGAGGCCTTCCAAAATGACAAGGTCATAAAGTCAGTGCATTTTTTCCCATAATTTCACGTAGGAAGGTCGTACAAAGACAAGCCATACACCGTCGGAAAGGTCTCGGCGAGCCAGATCTGAAAATGTGAGCCCCGCGAGGGTGCGTAGTTTTTCCAAGCAAGGAGGGAGTTTTATCAATTCACATTGGTATTTCAATATCACAAAGTATTAACCGTGCCCGTCTCGTACCGTTCTATGCCCATGAGCATAGAACGGTCCCACATGGACACGACCAATACTTTATAATGTGAATACCTATGTGAATGGCTCGTGCCCATCTCGTTCCTTCTGGTACCCATGACCATGCCCTTCTGGTACCGTTCTATGCCCATGGGTATAGAACGACACCACATGGGCACGGCCAATACTTTTTAATATGAATAACTATGTGAATGGCTCGTGCCCGTCTCGTGCCTTATGGTGCCCATGACCGTGCCCCTTTGGTACCACTCTATGCCCATGGGCATAGAACGGCACCACATCGGCATAGCCAATACTTTATAATGTGAGTACATATGTGAATGGCTCATGCCTATCTAGTACATTCTGGTACCCATTACCGTGCCCCTTTAGTACCGTTCTATGTCCATGGGCATAGAACGGTACCAGAGGGGCACGACCACCATGGGCATGGAAAGGCACGAGATGGACACGGTCAATACTTCGCAAAATGGAAATAGCAATGTGAATTGTATGGCCTACGGCGTCACGTAGGAAGGTCGTACAAATATGGGTAACATACCGTTGGAAAGGTCTGCTCAAGGGCAATTCAAAGAGACATGTTTCAACCCTTTGATACCTTCCTAAGGGTTTCTAGTGTACTTCCAACTAAAAAAGGTCAAAAGGTCAAGGAAAATGCGTATTGGCCCCAAACACACAGAACGCAGTCAGGGTGATACGCTAATCAGTACCTGTGAGTTTCAGCCCTTTGTGAGGTTCCTAAGGCGGTCTAGGTCTATCCAAAGTGAAAGGTCATAAGGTCAGACCAATATATAGATGGCCGTAATTCTTTGTGGAAAGTAGCTAGGGACAAAATATTTTCAAGGATAGAGAAGGACTCCTAGGTGATGACACCCTGAAAATCTGGAGTAGTTTGATTGTTTCTGGAGGAAGATATAAACATTTATAAATTAAGGCCTTCGGAGACCGCACTTTTTTTTCTAAGAGGACCTAGAGCCTTCCAAAGTAAAAAGGTCAAAAGGTCAAGGAAAATGCGAATTGATCCCAAACACATAGGACGCAGTCAGGGTGATACGCTTATCAGGACCTATGAGTTTCATCTCTTTGCAAGGTTCCTAAGTGGGTCAAGAGGCCTTCCAAAATGACAAGGTCATAAAGTCAGTGCATTTTTGCCCATAATTTCGCGTAGGAAGGTCGTACAAAGACAAGCCATACACCGTCGGAAAGGTCTCAGCGAGCCAGATCTGTAAATGTGAGTCCCGTGAGGGTACGTAGTTTTTCCAAGCAAGGAGGGAGTTTTATCAATTCACATTGATATTTCAATATCACAAAGTATTAACCGTGCCCGTCTCGTACCGTTCTATGCCCATGAGCATAGAACGGTCCCACTTGGGCACGACCAATACTTTATAATTTGAATACCTATGTGAATGGCTCGTGCCCATCTCGTTCCTTCTGTTGCCCATGACCATGCCCTTCTGGTACCGTTCTATGCCCATGGGTATAGAACGACACCACATGGGCATGGCCAATACTTTTTAATGTGAATACCTATGTGAATGGCTCGTGCCCATCTCGTGCCTTCTGGTACCCATGACCGTGCCCCTTTGGTACCACTCTATGCCCATGGGCATAGAACGGCACCACATCGGCATAGCCAATACTTTATAATGTGAATACATATGTGAATGGCTCATGCCTATCTAGTACCTTCTGGTACCCATTACCATGGCCCTCTGGTACCGTTCTATGCCCATGGGCATAGAACGGTACCAGAGGGGCACGGCCACCATGGGCATGGAAAGGCACGAGACGGACACAGTCAATACTTCGCAAAATGGAAATAGCAATGTGAATTGTATGGCCTACGGCGTCACGTAGGAAGGTCGTACAAATATGGGTAACATACCGTTGGAAAGGTCTGCTCAAGGGCAATTCAAAGAGACATGTTTCAACCGTTTGCCGTTTCTGCCCTGTGTGATTTTCCTAAGAGGGCCTAGAGCCTTTGAAAATCAAAAGGTTAAAAGGTCAAGGAAAATGCGTATTGACCCCAAACACACAGGACGCAGTCAGGGTGATACCCTGATCAGGACCTGTGAGTTTCATCTCTTTGCAAATTTCCTAAGTGGGTCAACAGGCCTTCCAAAATGACAAGGTCTTAAGGTCAGTGCATTTTTGCCCATAATTTCACGTAGGAAGGTCGTACAAAGACAAGCCATACACGGTCGGAAAGGTCTCGGCGAGCCGGATCTGAAAATGTGAGCCTCGCGAGGGTGCGTAGTTTTTCCAAGCAAGGAGGGAGTTTTATCAATTCACATTGGTATTTCAATATCACAAAGTATTAACCGTGCCCGTCTCGTACCGTTCTATGCCCATGAGCATAGAACGGCATCACATGGGCACGGCCAATACTTTATAATGTGAATACCCAAGTGAATGGCTCGTGCCCGTCTCGTGCCTTCTGGTACCCATGACCGTGCTCCTCTGGTACCCTTCTATGCCCATGGCCATAGAATGGCACCACATGGGCACGGCCAATACTTTATGATGTGAATACCTATGTGAATTGCTCGTGCCCGTCTCGTGCCTTTTGGTGCCCATGACCGTGCCCCTTTGGTACCGCTCTATGCCCATGTGCATAGAACGGTACCAGAGGGGCATGGCCATGGGCATGGAAAGGCATGAGATGGGCATGGTCAATACTTTGCAAAATGGAAATAGCAATGTGAATTGTGTGGTCCACGGCATCGCGTAGGAAGATCATACAAATATAGGTTACATACCGTTCAAAAGGTCTGCTCAAGGGCAATTCAAAGAGACTTGTTTCAACCCTTTTCTACCTTCCTAAGGGGGTCTAGGTGTCTCCAAATAAAAAAGGTCAAAAGGTCAAGGAAAAAGCATATTGACCCCTAACACATAGAATGCAGTCAAGGTGATACGTTGATCAGTACCTGTGAGTTTCAGCCCTTTGTAATGTTCGTAAGGCGGTCTAGGTCTATCAAAAGTGAAAAGGTCATAAGGTCAGGCCAATATATAGATGGCCGTAATTCTTCATGGAAAGCAACTAGGGACACAATATTTTCAGGGATAGAGAAGGACTCCTAGGTGATGACACCCTTTAAATCTGGAGTAGTTTGATTGTTTCTGGAGGAAGATATAAACATTTATAAATTAAGGCCTTCGGAGAGCGCACTTTTTTTCTAAGAGGGCCTAGAGCCTTCCAAAGTAAAAAGGTCAAAAGGTCAAGGAAAATGCGTATTGACCCTAAACATACAGGACGCAGTCAGGGTGATACGCTTATCAGGAACTATGAGTTTCAGCTCTTTGCAAGGTTCCTAAGTGGGTCAAGAGGCCTTCCAAAATGACAAGGTCATAAAGTCAGTGCATTTTTGCCCATAACTTCACGTTGCAAGGTTGTACTAAGATAAGCCATACATTGTCGGAAAGGTCTCGGCAAGCCGGATCTGAAAATGTAAGCCCCGCGAGGATGCATAGTTTCCCCAAGTAGGGAGGGAGTTTTATCAAATCACATTAGTATTTCAATATCACAAAGTATTGACCATGCCTGTCTCGTACTGTTCTATGCCCATGAGCATAGAACGGTCTCACATGGGCACGACCAATACTTTATAATGTGAATACCTATGTGAATGGCTCGTGTCCATCTCGTTCCTTCTGGTGCCCATGACCATGCCCTTCTCGTACCGTTCTATGTCCATGGATATAGAACTACACCACATGGGCATGGCCAATACTTTTTAATGTGAATACCTATGTGAATGGCTCGTGCCCGTCTCGTGCCTTCTGGTGCCCATGACCGTGCCCCTTTGGTACCACTCTATGCCCATGGGCATAGAACGGCACCACATCGGCATAGCCAATACTTTATAATGTGAATACATATGTGAATGGCTCATGCCTATCTAGTACCTTCTGGTACCCATTACCTTGCCCCTCTGGTACCGTTCTATGCCCATGGGCATAGAACGGTACCAGAGGGGCACGGCCACCATGGGCATGGAAAGGCACGAGAAGGACACGGTCAATACTTCGCAAAATGGAAATAGCAATGTGAATTGTATGGCCATCGGCGTCACGTAGGAAGGTCGTACAAATATGGATAACATACCATTGGAAAGGTCTGCTCAAGGGCAATTCAAAGAGACATGTTTCAACCCTTTGCTACTTTCCTAAGGGTGTCTAGGTGCTTCCAACAAAAAAAGGTCAAAAGGTCAAGGAAAATGCGTATTGACCCCAAACACACAGAACTTAGTCAGGGTGATACGCTAATCAGTACCTGTGAGTTTCAGCCCTTGCGAGGTTCCTAAGGCGGTCTAGGTCTATCCAAAGTGAAAGGTCATAAGGTCAGGCCAATATATAGATGGCTGTAATTCTTCTTGGAAAGCAGCTAGGGACACAATATTTTCAGGGATAGAGAAGGACTCCTAGGTGATGACATCATGAAAATCTGGAGTAGTTTGATTGTTTCTGGAGGAAGATATAAACATTTATAAATTAAGGCCTTCGGCGGCAACACTTGCAGGTTTATGCCGATAGCTTCGCGTAGGAAGGTTGTACAAACATGAGCTTAATACCGTTGGAAAGGTATGCTCAAGGACAATTCAAAGAGACCTGTTTCAACCGTTTGCCGTTTCTGCCCTGTGTGATTTTCCTAAGCGGGCCTAGAGCCTTCCAAAATCAAAAGGTTAAAAGGTCAAGGAAAATGCGTATTGACCCAAACACATAGGACGCAGTCAGGGTGATACCCTGATCAGGACCTGTGAGGTCAGCTCTTTGCAAGGTTCCTAAGTGGGTCAACAGGCCTTCCAAAATGACAAGGTCTTAAGGTCAGTGCATTTTTGCCCATAATTTCGCGTGGGAAGGTCGTACAAAGACAAGCCATACACCGTCGGAAAGGTCTCGGCGAGCCGGATCTGAAAATGTGAGCCCCGCGAGGGTATGTAGTTTTTCCAAGCAAGAAGGGAGTTTTATCAATTCACATTGGTATTTCAATATCACATAAGGTATTAACCGTGCCCGTCTCGTACCGTTCTATGCCCACGAGCATAGAACGGCATCACATGGTTACGGCCAATACTTTATAATGTGAATACCCAAGTGAATGGCTCGTGCCCGTCTCGTGCCTTCTGGTACCCATGACCGTGCTCCTCTGGTACCCTTCTATGCCCATGGCCATAGAATGGCACAACATGGGCACGGCCAATACTTTATGATGTGAATACCTATGTGAATGGCTCGTGCCCGTCTCGTGCCTTTTGGTGCCCATGACCGTGCCCCTTTGGTACCGCTCTATGCCCATGTGCATAGAACGGTACCAGAGGGGCATGGCCATGGGCATGGAAAGGCATGAGATGGGCATGGTCAATACTTTGCAAAATGGAAATAGCAATGTGAATTGTGTGGTCCACGGCGTTGCGTAGGAAGATCGTACAAATATGGGTTACATACCGTTCAAAAGGTCTGCTCAAGGGCAATTCAAAGAGACCTGTTTCAACCCTTTGCTACCTTCCTAAGGGAGTCTAGGTGTCTCCAAATAAAAAAGGTCAAAAGATCAAGGAAAAAGCATATTGACCCCTAACACATAGAATGCAGTCAAGGTGATACGTTGATCAGTACCTGTGAGTTTCAGCCCTTTGTAATGTTCGTAAGGCGGTCTAGGTCTATCAAAAGTGAAAAGGTCATAAGGTCAGGCCAATATATAGATGGCCGTAATTCTTCGTGGAAAGCAACTAGGGACACAATATTTTCAGGGATAGAGAAGGACTCCTAGGTGATGACACCCTTTAAATCTGGAGTAGTTTGATTGTTTCTGGAGGAAGATATAAACATTTATAAATTAAGGCCTTCGGAGACCGCATTTTTTTTCTAAGAGGGCCTAGAGCCATCCATCAATCCAACAATCTTCTTCCGCTTATCCGGGGTCGGGTCGCAGGGGTACCAGCCTAAGTAGGGAGGCCCAGACTTTCCTCTCCCTAGCCACTTGGAGCAGTTCCTCCGGGGGAATCCCAAGGCGTTCCCAGGCCAGCCGAGAAACATAGTCCCTCCAGTGCGTCCTGGGTCTTCCTCTGGGTCTCCTCCCGGTGGGACGTGCCCGGAACACCTCACCAGGGAGGCGTCCAGGAGGCATCCTAACCAGATGCCCGAGCCACCTCAACTGGCTCCTCTCGATATGGAGAAGCAGCGGCTCTACTCCGAGTCCCTCCCGGATGACTGATTTTCTCACCCTATCTCTAAGGGAGAGTCAAGCCACCTTGCGGAGAAAACTCATTTCAGCCGCTTGTATCCGAGATCTTGTTCTTTCGGTCATAACCCAAAGCTCATGACCATAGATGAGGGTGGGAACGTAGATCGATCGGTAAATTGAGAGCTTTGCCTTTTGACTCAGCTCTCTCTTCACCACGACAGACCGGTACAGCGCCCGCTTCACTGCGGACGCTGCACCTATCAGCCTATTGATCTCACGCTCCAGTTTTCCCTCATTCGTGAACAAGATCCCGAGATACTTAAACTCCTCCACTTAGGGCAGGACCTCCTCCCCGACCCGGAGAGGGTATGCTAACCTTTTCCGGCTCAAGACCATGGCCTCGGATTTGGACGAACTGATCCTCATCCCGGTCGCATCACACTCAGCTGCAAACCGCTCCAGTGAAAGTTGTAAATCACAAACTGATGAAGCCAGTAGGACCATATCATCTGCAAAAAACAGAGAAGCAATTCTAAGGTCACCAAAACGGATCCTCTCAACACCTTGGCTGCGCCTAGAAATTCTGTCCATAAAAGTTATGAACAGAATCGGTGACAAAGGGCAACCTTGGCGGAGTCCAACTCTCACCGGAAACGAGCCTGACTTACTGCCGGCAATGCGGACCAAGCTCTGACACCGGTCGTACAGGGACCTAACAGCCCTTATCAAAGGGCCTGGTACCCCATACTCCCGGAGTACCCCCCACAGAACCCCCCGAGGGACGCGGTCGAATGCCTTCTCCAAGTCCACAAAACACATGTAAACTGGTTGGGCAAACTCCCACGCACCCTCCAGGACCCTGCTGAGGGTGTAGAGCTGGTCCAGTGTTCCACGACCAGGACGAAAACCACACTGCTCCTCCTGAATCCGAGGTTCGACTATCCGACGGACCCTCCTCTCCAGAACCCCTGAATAGACCTTACCAGGGAGGCTTAAGAGTGTGATCCCCCTATAGTTGGAACACACCCTACGGTCCCCCTTTTTAAATAGGGGAACCACCACCCCAGTCTGCCAATCCAAGGGAACTGCCCCCGATGTCCACGCGATATTGCAGTCGCGTAAGCCAACACAACCCTACAACATCCAGAGCCCTAAGGAACTCCAGGCGAATCTCATCCACCCCCGGAGCCTTGCCACCGCAGAGCTTTTTAACCACCTCGGTGACCTCAGCACCAGAGATCCTAGAGGCCTAGAGCCTTCCAAAGTAAAAAGGTTAAAAGGTCATGGAAAATGCGAATTGACCCCAAACACACAGGACGCAGTCAGGGTGATACGCTTATCAGGACCTATGAGTTTCATCTCTTTGCAAGGTTCCTAAGTGGGTTAAGAGGCCTTCCAAAATGACAAGGTCATAAAGTCAGTGCATTTTTGCCCAAAATTTCGCGTAGGAAGGTCGTACAAAGACAAGCCATACACCGTCGGAAAGGTCTCAGCGAGCCAGATCTGAAAATGTAAGCCTCGCGAGGGTGCGCAGTTTTTCCAAGCAAGGAGGGAGCTTTATCAAATCACATTAGTATTTCAATATCACAAAGTATTGACCGTGCCCGTCTCGTACTGTTCTATGCCCATGAGAATAGAACGGTCCCACATAGGCACGACCAATACTTTATAATGTAAATACCTATGTGAATGGCTCGTGCCCATCTCGTTCCTTCTGGTGCCCATGACCATGCCCTTCTGGTACCGTTCTATGCCCATGGGTATAGAACGACACCACATGGGCACAACCAATACTTTATAATGTGAATACCTATGTGAATGGCTCGTGCCCGTCTCGTGCCTTCTGGTGCCCATGACCGTGCCCCTTTGGTACCACTCTATGTCCATGGGCATAGAACGGCACTACATCGGCATAGCCAATACTTTATAATGTGAATACATATGTGAATGGCTCATGCCTATCTAGTACCTTCTGGTACCCATTACCGTGCCCCTCTGGTACCGTTCTATGCCCATGGGCATAGAACGGTACCAGAGGGGCACGGCCACCATGGGCATGGAAAGGCACGAGACGGACATGGTCAATACTTCGCAAAATGGAAATAGCAATGTGCATTGTATGGCCTACGGCATCACGTAGGAAGGTCGTACAAATATGGGTAACATACCGTTGGAAAGGTCTGCTCAAGGGCAATTCAAAGAGACATGTTTCAACCGTTTGCCGTTTCTGCCCTGTGTGATTTTCCTAAGCGGGCCTAGAGCCTTCCAAAATCAAAAGGTTAAAAGGTCAAGGAAAATGCGTATTGACCCAAACACAAGGCCTGATCAGAACCTGTGAGTTTCAGCTCTTTGCAATGTTCCTAAGTGGGTCAACAGGCCTTCTAAAATGACAAGGTCTTAAGGTCAGTGCATTTTTGCCCATAATTTCACGTAGGAAGGTCGTACAAAGACAAGCCATACACCGTCGGAAAGGTCTCGGTGAGCCAGATCTGAAAATGTGAGCCCCGCGAGGGTGCGTAGTTTTTCCAAGCAAGGAAGGAGTTTTATCAATTCACATTGGTATTTCAATATCACAAAGTATTAACCGTGCCCATCTCGTACCGTTCTATGTCCATGAGAATAGAACGGCATCACATGGGCATGGCCAATACTTTATAATGTGAATACCCAAGTGAATGGCTCGTGCCTGTCTCGTGCCTTCTGGTGCCCATGACCGTGCTCCTCTGGTACCGTTCTATGCCCATGGGCATAGAACGGCAGCACATGGGCACGGCCAATACTTTATGATGTGAATACCTATGTGAATGGCTCGTGCCCGTCTCGTGCCTTCTGGTACCCATGACCATGCCCCTTTGGTACCGTTCTATGCCCTTGTGCATAGAACGGTACCAAAGGGGCATGGCCATGGGCATGGAAAGGCACGAGATGGGCATGGTGAATACTTTGGCACAACTGGTAGAGCTGTTGCCTCTCAGCGAGAAGGTTGCCGGTTCAAATCCAGGTCCGGGGCCTTTCTGGGTGGAGTTTGCATGTTCTCCCCGTGCATGCGTGGGTTTCCTCCGGGTACTCCGGTTTCCTCCCACAGACCAAAAAACATGCTTGTTAGGCTGATTGGTGACTCTTAATTGACCTTAGGTGTGAGTGTGAGAGTGGATGGTTGTTTGGTGTGAGTGAGACAGGTCAAGACAAGCCATACACTGTCGGAAAGGTCTCGGCGAGCCGGATCTGAAAATGTGAGTCCCGCGAGGATGCATAGTTTCCCCAAGTAGGGAGGGAGTTTTATCAAATCACATTAGTATTTCAATATCACAAAGTATTGACCGTGCCCATCTCGTACCGTTCTATGCCCATGAGCATAGAACGGTCCCGCATGGGCACGACCAATACTTTATAATGTGAATACCTATGTGAATGGCTTGTGCCCATCTGGTACCTTCTGGTGCCCATGACCATGCCCTTCTGGTACCGTTAGTTTTCCCAAGTAGGCCCTAAGCGGGCCTAGAGCCTTCCAAAATAAAAGGGTTAAAAGGTCAAGGAAAATGCATATTGACCCAAACACACAGGACGCAGTCAGGGTGATACCCTAATCAGGACCTGTGAGTTTCAGCTCTTTGCAAGGTTCCTAAGTGGGTCAACAGGCCTTCCAAAATGACAAGGTCTTAAGGTCAGTGCATTTTTGCCCATCATTTCACGTGGGCAGGTCATACAAAGACAAGCCATACACCGTCGGAAAGGTCTCGGTGAGCCGGATCTGAAAATGTAAGCCCCGCAAGGGTGCGTAGTTTTTCCAAGCAAGGAGGGAATTTTATCAATTCACATTAGTATTTCAATATCACAAAGTATTAACCGTGCCCGTCTCGTACCGTTCTATGTCCATGAGCATCGATTGGCATCACATGGGCACGTCCAATACTTTATAATGTGAATACCTATGTGAATGGCTCGTGCCCGTCTCGTGCCTTCTGGTGCACATGACCATGCCCCTTTGGTACCGCTCTATGCCCATGTGCATAGAACGGTACCAGAGGGGCATGGCCATGGGCATGGAAAGGCACGAGATGGGCATGGTCAGTACTTTGCAAAATGGAAATAGCAATATAAATTGTGTGGTCCACGGCGTCTCGTAGGAAGGTCGTACAAATATGGGTTACATACCGTTCGAAAGGTCTGCTCAAGGGCAATTCAAAGAGACCTGTTTCAACCCTTTGCTATTTTCCTAAGGGGCTCTAGGTGTCTCCAAATAAAAAAGGTCAAAAGGTCAAGGAAAAAGCGTATTGACCCCTAACACATAGAATGCAGTTGTAACAGTTATGGGCTATGCAACTAACTGCGGCTACAAGAGCAGCATCAGAAGATGGTTCTTTTAAGGAGACTGAGGTGTGAATGAGGACAGGAGACAATGGTTTTAGTTTAGGTGAATATATTAGTGATTTAAAAGCAGAAAAAAAACAACAGACAATTACAAATGCACAGTGAGACACAAATGTCCTCTGAATGAATAAAGTTCCAAGTTCATAAAGTTCTGGTCCTTTTCCTAGCTCGCCATCCTTAGATCCAAAGAGGATCTGATCCATCAAGGAAGAGAAAACAATGGAGAAAAAAAACCCGACCTTCTGGAAGAGAGTGGAGCATACTAAACCACAATCAGCTGTTGCAATCCTGGTGATGATCCAGGTAACAAACACCAACAATTCAATTAATCAAATCAGTGGATGCAAAGATTTGTATGACTTTGCCATGAAGACTCCAAACAGCCAGCCACAATCACAGTGAACAGGTGATGCAGTTCAACAGTGCACTGGAGGAGGCGGGGCTTTAAATAAGTTGGCAGAGTTTGGGGCAACACAGGAAGTGGGCCCGCCAAAATAAAAGACTTTACTAATTAAGGGTTACAGGTTCCCCCCCTAAACTCATGTACGTCCTCGTACATGCAAGCGGCTGGTGACACACCACATTGTCACATGAGTTAGAGATCACAGAGGGCTCATTCAGTTCCAAAGCAGATGTAAGGGCTGTGCTGAGTCCTTGAAACAGGGACTGGATGCTTTGTAGAAGCGGATGCCCAAGTTTTGAATACTGCAGACGAGATGGTTGCTGACGTATTCGAGTCGAGCAGCGGACAGGTGGTTTAGGATCTGGACTGGAGAGGTTCGAAGCAGCAACATCACTTAACATGCTGGTTTGTTCTGGAGAAGATGCAGATTCCTGGTGAGGAGAGATAGGTCCTGATTGAGAGGAGGGATTTTCCTCGATAGGATCCGAGTTGGCAGAATCTGGTTCATCTTCAGCTGTTTGTTCCATGTCCAGTTTGGCAGTTGGTTCAGGTCCAGACTCCACTTCCTGTTCCTCACCAACAGTTCCTTCCATAGAGCTCTGTGAGTGCTGGCCAGGCGGATCCACAGGCATAGGAGTGACAGTAGGTGCAGGAGCAGGTAAGTCAACCTCAGTTGTAATTCTGGTGAGATAAGAGCTGGAGTAATCAGGTAAATCAGGTAAGAATAGTTCTTCATTTTCAGGATCTGGAAGATCTACATTTTCTGAAGTCACTGGTGTATTCACAGTTGTTGGTTTCCTTTGTTCTGGTTTGGAGGCTGGAGACAAGTAGCCACAAGGCAACAGCAGGTCACGGTGGAGGGTTCTGATGGGACGATCTTTGCCTTCTGGTTTAACTGTGTATACTGGAAGAGTGCCGGCTTTCTTCTGAATAATATACACATCCGACTCCCACCGGTCTGCGAGTTTGTGCTTGCCTCGTAGTTTGACATTTCTAACCAGAACTCTATCTCCAACTGAGAGTTCTGCAGCTGTAACTTGCTTGTCAAATCTGAGTTTGTTTTTCAACATGACTTTTTCAGAGTTTTCCGTTGCAATCTTGTAGCTTTCTTTGAGGTGCGACTTAAGCTTTTCAACATATTGTGAATGAGATTTTGAAGTTTTCTCAGACACAGGTAGTCCAAAAGCTAAGTCAACAGGAAGACGGGGTTGCCGACCAAACATCAATTCGTATGGAGAGTATCCAGTGACATCATTTCTGGTACAGTTGTAAGCATGTACCAATGGTTTCACAAAGTCTTTCCAGTGAACTTTATCTTCTTCTTTCAGCGTACCCAACATGTTTAAAAGTGTTCGGTTGAATCGCTCCACAGGATTACCACGGGGATGGTAAGGTGTGGTCCTGATCTTTTTTATTCCTGTGATCTGACAGAGCTCCTTGATAGTGTGAGATTCAAAATCAGTCCCTTGATCACTATGGAGAC
The DNA here is from genome assembly GCA_038048925.1 of Garcialebias charrua. Classification (NCBI taxonomy): domain Eukaryota; kingdom Metazoa; phylum Chordata; class Actinopteri; order Cyprinodontiformes; family Rivulidae; genus Garcialebias; species Garcialebias charrua. The sequence continues at coordinate 7,863 of JBBPBX010016894.1, read as the reverse complement.
GCTCTGGTATTCCATAATGGACAAGGTAATTCTCCCATAGGGCTTTTGCTACAGTTTTAGCTCTTTGGTTTGGGGTTGGCACTGCAACAGCATATTTTGTGAAATGATCAGTCATCACCAGAACATTTTTGATGTTGCTTCGGTCAGGTTCTATTGAAAGAAAGTCCATGCAGACAAGTTCGAGTGGTCTTGAAGTTCTAATGTTAACAAGGGGTGCTGCTTTCTCAGGTTGTGCTTTTCTTCGGATGCATCTCTCACAGTTCTTGAGTTTGTTACAGACATCAACGGCCATACGTGGCCAGAAGAACCGTGATCGGACGAGGTCCAGAGTCCTCTCTGTACCTAAATGTCCCATCTGGTCATGAAGCTGGTTGAGGACCTCAGCCCGCCATTCCTCTGGAAGTACAAGTTGGTAAATAAGCTCACCTCCAATATTACGTCTCCTGACAAGAACATTATTATGGAGCTCCAGACGTGTAAGCTCTCGCAGGAGTAATGGTAGGTCGGGGAGCTGTTCCCTCAGAGTTGGCGGTAGGTTTTCCCCTCGTTCCAACTGAGCGATGATGTGCTGAATGACTGGATCGGCTCGTTGTTTGTCAGCAATTTCACCTTCAGAAAAAGATGGCAAAACAGGTGAAGAGAACTGCAGATCATTAACAAAACTGTCTGGTAAACTGTCAGTGTTAATGGAGAGAGTTTGCACAAGAGCAGCAACCTGGTCCAGGTTGGGTGAGCTGTACACCAGTTGCCTTTCACATATTGCTTGAACCGAGTGCTGGTCAATGGAGATACAGGATGGATGTTCCAGATGTTGTTCAGTAAACTTCAGTATTCTTTCTTTCTCTTTCAGAGATAAAGGATCAGCCACCTGTTCAGCATGAGGTCGCCGAGAGAGACCATCAGCATCTGCATTCAACCTGCCAGCTCGATAATTGATCTTAAAAGAAAAAGTAGAAAGAGCTGCAAGCCACCTATAGCTTGTAGCATCCAATTTAGCAGAAGTTAGCAGATATGTCAGTGGGTTGCTATCTGTAACCACCGTGAATTCGGATCCATACAGGTAGTCATAGAATTTTTCTGTAACTGACCATTTAAGAGCCAGAAACTCAAGTTTATGGGCAGGATAGCGACTTTCACTGCGGGAGAGACCTCTGCTGGCATATGCAATCACCCTGCTCCTTCCATCATGTTCTTGGTACAAAACTGCACCAAGACCAGTAGAGCTGGCATCAGTGTGTAAGATGTAAGGTTTACCTGGGTCTGCAAATGCTAGAACTGGTGCAGTACTCAGCTTCTGGATAACCTCTTCAAAGGCCTGCTGGCAAGCAGTTGTCCAGCGTGCAGCAAAGGGTTCTTTGGGGTCAAGGTAATGTTGCAACTTCATCAGTTTTGATTTTTTCTTACAGGGTGGATATCCAGCTGTTAACTCATTAAGTGGTTTTACCACTGATGAGAACCTTTCCACAAACCGGCGATAATACCCTGCAAAACCAAGGAATGATCTGAGCTCTTTAAGATTCTGAGGAACCGGCCAAGATGTTAATGTGGAAATCTTGTCTGGATCTGTCTCCACTCCATCACTTGAAACTACATGTCCCAGGTAGCGAACAGATGTCTGGAAGAAAACACACTTTTCAACGGACAACTTCAACCCAAATTCTCTCAGGCGTTGGAGAACTTTCTTCAGCCGGAGTTCATGCTCCTCTAGAGTTGGTGCAAACACTATTAAGTCATCAATGAAAACAAGCACTTCTTTTAAATTCATGTCTCCCATGCACCGCTCCATAAGACGTTGGAAGGTGCTAGGGGCATTAGTTACTCCTTGAGGCATTCGGTTAAATTCATAAAATCCAAGTGGACAGACGAATGCAGTTTTATTCTTGTCTGTTTCATTCATCTCAATCTGGTAGTAACCAGATTTTAAATCCAATGTGGAGAACCATCTAGAGCCGGACAGGGCTGAAAATGTGTCCTCCAGCTTTGGCAAAGCATATGCATCTTTGATGGTCTGTGCGTTCAACTTCCTGTAATCAATACAGAGCCGTACTGCACCATTTTTCTTCCGCACTACAACTATAGGAGAAGCAAAGGGTGAATTGGATTCACGTATAACACCAGACTGCAGCAGTTCTCGAATGTGTTTACGCACAGCATCCACATCTTGGGGGTGGATGGGTCTTGGTCGCTGTTTAAAAGCAGTGGGATCAGACAGATTGATCTCATGCTTAACCTTATCTACACGACCAAAATCAAGATCATGCTTGGAAAAAACATCTGACATACTATTGAGCATGGTTGTTATACGTTGCTTCCATTCAGTTGAGAGCGGCGAATCTCCAAAGTTGTAGTTCAACTTGGTTGGCTTTGGCTCTGCGCTCTGGGAAGGTTGATGCACACTCTGCTCTTTGTGAAGAACAGTCTGGATGGTACTGACTTCAGCGATGGCTGTTCTGGCAGGAATCACAATGTCATGATCAGATTCATTAGTGATCACCACTGGCAAGGAAGCAGGCTGTACAGGAGGTAGATCAATAAGGATGGATTTTACTATCAAACCACCAGGTAGGGAGAATGAGGTTGGATGCTGAATAATTACTTCCTTTTCTCCCTGCAGTAATGGACATATGAGAAGAGCCTTCAACACAGCAGTCTGTTGAGCAGGAACAACCTGTGGGATGGATGACTGCACTTTTAAAATGCCATGATAGTCATCAGTTGTCAGCTTATGCCTTATTTCTAAAATTTTATGCACTGCTCTATATCCAAAAGGCACAGGATGGAACTCAGACTGTGAATGACAGCATTGATTATACACAACATCCAGAGTGTTGGTGCCAATCAGGACAGCAGGTTGTGATGATCGCAGGTCTGGAACAACCAAGGCCAAGGTGTTGATGTCCAGCTCTTCTCCTGTAAACTCAGAGGGAAAGGTCAAACAGAGTTCCACATATCCAATATAAGGCACCATCTGACCATTTGCACCTTCTATCTCCAAGAGATCATTTAATGGTTTTATTTTATGATCTGATAGATGGGTATTATAGAAGGAATGTGTAATTGTGGTGACTTGAGAACCTGTATCAAAGAGGCAATGAAAATGTATCCCTTTAATCTTCACCTCACCAGTACATCTTGTGCCCACTAATCCTTTAGGTAATGGAAGATATGAAGGTGAGTCTTTGGTGTGGGGACATTCACTAGTTGTAGCTTCCACTTGTCCCTCAGTAAGAACTGCTTCTAGTTTTGATGGTTTAATTTTCTCCCAGGACTGCTGTTTGTTTTTCAGCTGGCGGCGTTTGTCTTCAACCAGGCTGGAATTTGGTGGACTGGAACAGTTGGGAGCAATGTGACCATCCTGTCCACACTTAAAACAGAACCAGGACTTTGGCCTACTACTGGTTTGGCCAGATTTTGGTTTCTGATTTTTCTGCTGATTTCCTGGTTGAGCAGATTTGGAGTCCTTGGACAGCAAAGCTGACATTTGACTCTGAAGCTTAAGCATTTGCTTCCTCAAATCCTCAATAGCACCAGAGTCTGACAGATGGCCACATGAGCATGCACTGGTGGTATGAGCTTGCACATTAAAACGATGCTTGACTGGTGGAATATGTTTTTTCATTAACATCTCTTTTGCCGACTGTCTGTCTTCCTCTGTTCTAAGTGTTAATAAAACTCTGAAAAAGGAGGTGGTTGGTCTTTTTTCTTTTCTAGTTGCAGTTTGTTAATCATGCTGTTATCCCAACAACCTCTACAGAATTGCTTTAACAAATATTTGTCCATTTCAGTTGCTGGAATCCCACCACGCTTCACCACTGTACTGAGAGCCAACTGGAGTCTCTGCAGATAAGAAGATGGTCGTTCCCCATGATCCTGAAGCGTGTTTAAAAATTTTGCAAACAACTCTTCTCCATCCTCAACAGTAGCATATGCAGAATCCAACACTTGCAAAAACGCTGCAGGCAGGGCATTGGGTCCCAATCCCCTCACTAGGTCAGAAGCTGGAGGGAGTAAACTTTCCAATATACGCCTTGTAACATGCAAAGGGGCAAGACTTGGATCTGCATTTAAAAGTTCTATTTGAGACTTCCAAGATTCATAATCTGCCTCATGCTGAGGTTTTGGAAGCCTCCCTGAGAAGGTACGTAGTCTAAATGAAGGCAGAGGTTGAAGATTCACATCATCTCTGTGCACAAGGTGTTCAACTACAACCCTCTGGACCCCAGGAGGGTTTAGATCATTCCCCGAGAGGGAAATTCTTGGTCGCACATGTGGAGCTGGATTTGGTCGAGTTTGTGATCCTTGTTGGTTGGTGGTGGAGTGAACCGAGGGGTTTGAGGGAAGAGTAACCGGCTGAGTCTGACTGGATTCTCTGTTAGTCATCAGTATTTCAACTGTGTCCTCATCATCGTCAGGCTCCCCTCCGGTAGCTGCTATTCCTAAATGAGCACTTATTTGTTCAAAAACTCCTCTCAAAACATCATCAAATGATTGTCCACTCTGCTGGGAAATGCGTTTCAGTTCATAAAGGTAATCAGGGACTGGGGTCTTGTTCCCTGTGGTTGTGGCATGGCACTCTCTTGAAAGTAATTTAACAACAAATATAACACCTTCTGCAGCCTCAGATTGGTAAACATATGGTAAAAGCGATTTTAGCTTTTCCAAATCTGCAGAATTAATGAATTCAACGGCCAGGTTTTTATAAAATGGACTCTCATGTGCAGTAACAGGAAAAACCTTAACTTCACCATAGCTGCGCAAATAATATATGATCTCATCATCTGCTTGAGTGTTCGTTACACCACTAATGATGACAGAATTAGCAACATTGATACCAATTTGGTCAAAGAAATCCATATTTCAATGCAAACAAAATGTATTCAAAAAACATTCACAACTTCAGGCTCCTGGCTAGCTCGCCAAATTTATGTAACAGTTATGGGCTATGCAACTAACTGCGGCTACAAGAGCAGCATCAGAAGATGGTTCTTTTAAGGAGCCTGAGGTGTGAATGAGGACAGGAGACAATGGTTTTAGTTTAGGTGAATATATTAGTGATTTAAAAGCAGAAAAAAACAACAGACAATTACAAATGCACAGTGAGACACAAATGTCCTCTGAATGAATAAAGTTCCAAGTTCATAAAGTTCTGGTCCTTTTCCTAGCTCGCCATCCTTAGATCCAAAGAGGATCTGATCCATCAAGGAAGAGAAAACAATGGAGAAAAAAAACCCGACCTTCTGGAAGAGAGTGGAGCATACTAAACCACAATCAGCTGTTGCAATCCTGGTGATGATCCAGGTAACAAACACCAACAATTCAATTAATCAAATCAGTGGATGCAAAGATTTGTATGACTTTGCCATGAAGACTCCAAACAGCCAGCCACAATCACAGTGAACAGGTGATGCAGTTCAACAGTGCACTGGAGGAGGCGGGGCTTTAAATAAGTTGGCAGAGTTTGGGGCAACACAGGAAGTGGGCCCGCCAAAATAAAAGACTTTACTAATTAAGGGTTACACAGTCAAGGTGATATGTTGATCAGTACCTGTGAGTTTCAGCCCTTTGTGAGGTTCGTAAGGCAGTCTAGGTCTATCAAAAGTGAAAAGGTCATAAGGTCAGGCCAATATATAGATGGCCGTAATTCTTCGTGGAAAGCAGCTAGGGACACAATATTTTCAGGGATAGAGAAGGACTCCTAGGTGATGACACCCTGAAAATCTGGAGTCGTTTGATTGTTTCTAGAGGAAGATATAAACATTTATAAATTAAGGCCTTCGACGGCAACACTTGTAGGTTTTGGCCCACAGCTTCGCGTAGGAAGGTTGTACAAACATGAGCTTAATACCGTTGGAAAGGTATGTTCAAGGGCAATTCAAATAGACCTGTTTCAACCGTTTGCCGTTTCTGCCCTGTGTGATTTTCCTAAGCGGGCCTAGAGCCTTCCAAAATCAAAAGGTTAAAAGGTCAAGGAAAATGCGTATTGACCCAAACACATAGGACGCAGTCAGGGTGATACCCTGATCAGGACCTGTGAGTTTCAGCTCTTTGCAAGGTTCCTAAGTGGGTCAACAGGCCTTCCAAAATGACAAGGTCTTAAGGTCAGTGCATTTTTGCCCATAATTTCGCGTGGGAAGGTCGTACAAAGACAAGCCATATACCGTCGGAAAGGTCTCGGCGAGCCGGATCTGAAAATGTGAGCCCCGCGAGGGTACGTAGTTTTTCCAAGCAAGGAGGGAGTTTTATCAATTCACATTGGTATTTCAATATCACAAAGTATTAACCGTGCCCGTCTCGTACCGTTCTATGCCCACGAGCATAGAACGGCATCACATGGGCAAGGCCAATACTTTATAATGTGAATACCCAAGTGAATGGCTTGTGCCCGTCTCGTGCCTTCTGGTGCCCATGACCGTGCTCCTCTGGTACCGTTCTATGCCCATGGGCATAGAACGGCACCACATGGGCACGGCCAATACTTTATGATGTGAATACCTATGTGAATGGCTCGTGCCCGTCTCGTGCCTTCTGGTGCACATGACCGTACCCCTTTGGTACCGCTCTATGCCCATGTGCATAGAACGGTACCAGAGGGGCATGGCCATGGGCATGGAAAGGCACGAGATAGGCATGGTCAATACTTTGCAAAATGGAAATAGCAATGTGAATTGTGTGGCCCACGGCATCGCGTAGGAAGGTCGTACAAATATGGGTTACATACCGTTCGAAAGGTCTGCTCAAGGGCAATTCAAAGAGACCTGTTTCAACCCTTTGCTACCTTCCTAAGGGGGTCTATGTGTTTCCAAATAAAAAAGGTCAAAAGGTCAAGGAAAAAGCATATTGACCCCTAACACATAGAATGTAGTCAAGGTGATACGTTGATCAGTACTCGTGAGTTTCAGCCCTTTGTGAGGTTCCTAAGGCGGTCTAGGTCTATCAAAAGTGAAAAGGTTATAAGGTCAGGCCAATATATAGATAGCCGTAATTCTTCGTGGAAAGTTGCTAGGGACACAATATTTTCAGGGATAGAGAAGGACTCCTAGGTGATGACACCCTGAAAATCTAGAGTAGTTTGATTGTTTCTGGAGGAAGATATAAACATTTATAAATTAAGGCCTTCGGAGACCGCATTTTTTTTTCTAAGAGGACCTAGAGCCTTCCAAAGTAAAAAGGTCAAAAGGTCAAGGAAAATGCAAATTGATCCCAAACACGCAGGACGCAGTCAGGGTGATACGCTTATCAGGACCTATGAGTTTCATCTCTTTCTAAGGTTCCTAAGTGGGTCAAGAGGCCTTCCAAAATGACAAGGTCATAAAGTCAGTGCATTTTTTCCCATAATTTCACGTAGGAAGGTCGTACAAAGACAAGCCATACACCGTCGGAAAGGTCTCGGCGAGCCAGATCTGAAAATGTGAGCCCCGCGAGGGTGCGTAGTTTTTCCAAGCAAGGAGGGAGTTTTATCAATTCACATTGGTATTTCAATATCACAAAGTATTAACCGTGCCCGTCTCGTACCATTCTATGCCCATGAGCACAAAGTATTAACCGTCCCCGTCTCGTACCGTTCTATGCCCATGAGCATAGAACGGTCCCACATGGACACGACCAATACTTTATAATGTGAATACCTATGTGAATGGCTCGTGCCCATCTCGTTCCTTCTGGTACCCATGACCATGCCCTTCTGGTACCGTTCTATGCCCATGGGTATAGAACGACACCACATGGGCACGGCCAATACTTTTTAATATGAATAACTATGTGAATGGCTCGTGCCCGTCTCGTGCCTTATGGTGCCCATGACCGTGCCCCTTTGGTACCACTCTATGCCCATGGGCATAGAACGGCACCACATCGGCATAGCCA
>JBBPBX010016893.1:0-47512 GCA_038048925.1 Garcialebias charrua | reverse complement strand
AATACTGTTTCAATCAACAAATTTAAAGCCTTAATAGAAAATTATTAAATATTTATATGAATTTAAGCTTTACCTATATATTTCAAATTATTTTTAATGCAGCAAATTTATACATACAATCTTGTTTAAAGAGAAAAATGTAAAACCAGACAAAATAGATTCACATTTCTCTGTTAATTTACAAAAGACAATTGAAAACAAGATACATACCAAAAGCATCTCTGTGATTGCCAGACACTGAGCAGCTGAGTCAAAGGTACAGTAAACAGCTGCTGAAGGCCAGGTAACCACACCTACATTTCTGGCACTACATTGCCATCTCCTGTGCAACCAATGCAACTACTAAAATAAACTAAACTAAACCGTTTGAAAAAAGGGGCAGATATAATAAGATTTATTCTTCTTTCTGCTACCTTTCTTTTTTTTTTTTTACATTGTGTACGTATCATTAATGGGATTGTCTTGTATTGTGTTTCTTTTGTAAAAAAAATGAACAAATTTAATAAACATAAACATTTAAAAGCGCCTTTCAGGACACCCAAGGAGAACATTTCACAGCAAGAAAAATATCATACAAACAACAAACACAGTTAAAACATCAGCTGTAACAAATTAAAATGTAAAATAAATGAATATAAAATACGTTTAGTAAAATTACTGATAAGCAAGTTTTGAAACCAATCTCCCTCCCAACAAAGCACTTGGAAACATTTATTAATCATTTACAGATTTATTAATTAAATGTTTAAACAACAGCAATTGAATGCGATGGTCCGTCTGTGTTCAGCATACTCATTACATTTTCCCCGTCAATGCGACCGAAACAAAATTCGGGAAGTGTTCCATTTTCATTCCTGCTACACTGTTCATTAGAGCTGCGCAGAGCTACGCAGTTTACCTAAATACTCTTCTTCTCACTTCCACTCAAGACGTACATACGGGGGAATGTACGCTGTCGCCCCCTGGCGTCCCAGATTTTGACAAGTCGCAGGAATTGGTGTAACACCTGTTCACTTGAGTCGTTCACTGTTTGTTAGTTTTGGATCAGCACAGAGAGTAAGAAGTAACTCCTTTATCTTCCAGAAAACTGCTACTAACTTGTAACAAAGTCACTCGAGAGAAAGAATAAAGACACAAACCTAAAAGATGCAGTTGATGGTTGGGACTGAAAACAGCATCTAACATGTGTCTTGCTCCGTTTGTTCCTGAGCTGCAGCTCTACTTCCAAAATCCTCAGACTTTTCTTCTTCCTCTGCTTCCAGCTGTTTGAGCCGCTGTCTCCACATCTGTTCACTTCCGGTCAGCAACATTTACAGATGTTACAGCTCAATTTAACGTTCACTTCAACTCATTTGAGCAGCAGTCGAGAGAAAAGGCCTTCAGCTCGTAGCTACGGAGCAGAACAACAAACACTGACGTCACAACTGAGCAACTTCCGGTGCTGGGGAACATCACTTCCGTTAGCTGCTGCTCTTCAAAATAAGAGCTCGAACTGAGCTGCTCTTCAGCTCTACGTCCTTTAGTTTCTGTGTTTCCATGGCAACTTGTAAATATTTCGCTGAATTTAGACCCATCTGATGTAGTTGAAGAAGGATTAGTATTTAAAGTGTGATTTAAACTCTTCAAATCACTGAAACTCAGGGTTCAATCAAATTAATTTTTAATAGAAAGTTTCTCAGTGAAATCTTCTGAAAGACACTTTCTTTAGACATACAGTTCACACTTTGCATTTCAACAGTGGTATTTAAAAAAAAATATTGGGTTTATCTTCTCAGGTGTCAGACACTGTTAAGATATATTCATAAAAATATACAAATCAATAAAATGAACATTCATATTTCTACTTTGAAACATTTTATTTTCAAATGTGGTGTTTCAAATCACAGCTGTGAGGAGTTGCTCCAGATCTACAGATCAATAGATATCAGTTGTGCATTAGAAGAAACAGCTGCTGTGCAGATGTGTGTGGGGCAGATCACATCTGTGTTCAGCAGCATCCAGTTTGCCTCATGCAACAGGTCAGAGAGAGTCCTGTCCAGCACCTCAAAGGTGAGACAGGTCTGCCCCATGTACTGGAACCAGTCCTAGAACTGGACCAGGTTACAGGCTCTGTGTTCAGGACACTGATCATGTTCATCAGGAACATCTGGAAAACAAGACGAGGACACAAACTAGATGATGTCATGAAAGATGAGCAGCTTGTGGTGCATCTTCAAGCAGAGCAGAAAGAAAAGTGTTGAATCTTCATGAACACACGTCTGGGATCAACCTCTTTATCAGAGTCCTGGAAACATCTGGATCCTTCTTCAGGATCTGAACAGCTGCTGTCTCCTTGGTCTTCAGGCTCAGACATTTGTCCACTTGGACAAAAACAGCCTTCAGCAATAAACTCCAGGACGGAGTGATGAGAGGAGCCGCCGAGCAAAGTTTGACCAGCTTTAATGTGTCAGCTTTAGTCAGTGTGACTGTGGACAGAAACTTGTTCAAGTTCTTTTTTCTTTTTGTCATTCCAGACACATTTAAATCACAGAGATCAAATCACATTTCTTCATCAAATAAACAACAATTGTTGAAGCTAATGTCTTCAATGTCTTTGTGAAAAACAAACATTTTATTTCTTGTATGTTTAGAAGTTCAGAGTAAAAACACTCAGCACAAAGTCATGAAGAGCGCTCCAACAAATCAGGAAGTCAAAAACTAAATCCTTCAAGTTTGTTCTCATCTCGATGCTTAATGCATTCCTCATTAAAGAATTATCAACCAAAATGGAGCCAGCTGCCAACTAGCATGTGTTTGTTTAGCTGCGGAAACAGCCGAAGTGACAGAAAATAGGTGAACAATGTTGACGTGTGTGGAAAAGTTGTTTGTGATGGAGAACAGTTTGAATTTGTTACTTTGTGTTTATGTTCTAATTTGTTGAGTAAAGTTTGGCAGCAGATAAATGATGACTTCTGTTTTATTATTATTATAGCTGCTTTACTCATTTTGTCTCTTTTATTTAGCGTTTAGCTGCAGATTCATTCTTATATTTCCACCTAAACGTCTTCTAGGAGATTCTACGCTTGTCCCATTCCTCCATATTTGTTGACCTCCACAGACTCCAGCAGACAAATGGAGCTCCATCATGTGACTCCAGTTTCCACATGATGTTTGTCACATTCAGCTGAGTGCTCTGTTTACACACAGTTTGTAGACACATGTCAGAATTACACATGAATATATGTGGAAAACTACCGGAGTCTACTCTTTCACACTGGAGGAGAACATTTTCATGTTTGACTTCTTCTTCTTCTTCTTCTTTCAGCTTTTCCCTTTTCAGGGGTCACCACAGCGAGTCATCCTCCTCCACCTCACTCTGTCCTCACTCCAACTACCTTCTAACTGCATCCATATATAAATCACTCAGAGCTCTACATTGAAATAATCTAATGTGTTTTCATTTCTAATTTAATCAGAAAACAAAGTTTATTTAGGGATGTATATTTTATTTATCATTTAATATCATAAATCTAACCTGTGGCTTCCAGTTTCAGGTCAAATGATTTCATTTGAGTCAAACTCATTTTCAATGAACTCATAATTTCAACATAAGAAATCTGAGAAATCTGCTGGAAAACTTGAACACACTCACAGGCCACATGAGCCAGTTTGTGTTAAAAAGCTCCAGTAAAACCAGTAGAGTCTAAACTAAATGTTTGCATTTTACAAGACGTTACCATCAGAACCATAAATGAAAAGGATCATACAGCCTCTTCAGAACATCTGGACCATCACTCTAACATTTATACAGCTGCTGATTCCAACTGAGCATTACTTGAAGGAATGCACATCACTCACCAAAATAACATGTGATCATGTGATGTCTCACCTGATCTGTTAGAGCTTGGAGGATGTGTTGTGAATGACTGTCAGCTACTACCACACCACATTTTACATCATATCTGTCAAATTCACTGAGTCACAGCTATTTATGTCTAAGCTAAATGTGATTAGCTGTGGCAGCCATCTTGAATTGTGTTGACTCCAAAAGTTAATCAGTTGAAGGTGAACATTTCAGATTTATTTACTGCAAGTTTAAATAAAGTACATCCAGTGGTTTATGAAATATTTTGCTAACAGACAAGCAGGGTTGACTCCCAACAGTTACTAAGTTTTACCCAAAGATGTTGCACAATGTGTTGTGATTGAAGTTTGTGTTGGTCTCTCTGAAAACACTCATTCATCTCTTCTTCTTCTTCTTCTTCTTCTTCTTCTTCTTCTTCGAGAGCGTTTTTCATGTTTTTGTCGATTGTACGAGACTGAAACCTTTTTTTGGCTTATTGATGAGTGTTTTTAACCTTTTTGGTGTTGTTTTTACTGATTCTGTGTTCATTTCTGGGTTCCATTTTAACAGAGCCAGCAAAGCAAAGGGCCAGCTTTTGAACTTTTTAATTGCTGAAGCCAAACTGGCTATCTATTTGTCTCGCAGGGACAGGCTGCAGGCCGGACCCCAACTTGATGCTGTGGCTCTGTGGAGGTGCAACGTCAAGGCCAGGCTGTGGCTGGAGTTCTGCTTCCACAGAGCCACTGGAGATATACAGCACTTTTTGAAGACATGGGGCTTCAGCGGGCTGTTGTGTAATGTATCTGCTCAGGGAGAACTACAGTTCACCAAACACATTATTTGAGTGACTTTCACGCTGTGAACTGATGACGTGTCTTTGACTTTGTGTTTCATGATTGTAAGTTTACTGATTGTTAATAAACGTTTTGTTAAAAATCAAAAAAAAAAATCTTCTTCTTCTTCTTCTTCTTCTTCTTCTTCTTCTTCTTCTTCTTCTTCTTCTTCTTCTTCTTCTTCTTCTTCTTCTTCTTCTTCTTCTTCTTCTCTCTACACATGGAGGTGATGACGTTTGTTCTGGAGAGATGAACATGATGGTGTGTTTGTGGGAGAAGATGAACTGTGTCCTGATGATCCACAGAGAAGATGAACTGTGTCCTGATGATCCACAGAGAAGATGAACTGTGTCCTGATGATCCACAGAGAAGATGAACTGTGTCCTGATGATCCACAGAGAAGATGAACTGTGTCCTGATGATCCACAGAGAAGATGAACTGTGTCCTGATGATCCACAGAGAAGATGAACTGTGTCCTGATGATCCACAGAGAAGATGAACTGTGTCCTGATGATCCACAGAGGTTGAAGCAGCAGCAGCTCTGACTGGACTGTTTCTGCTTCTTCTGGTTCCTCATCCGCACTTTACATCATCACCTTCAAACAATTACACTTTAATGTTTGAACAATGTGCTATATAAGGATATATTTTGTTAAAGAATAAAAAATACAGTTTGAAATCCAAACATTTCATGTTGGATTTTGATATGAATAAATTTTATCTTTGCAGTACTAACAGAAATAACTTACATTGATCTTCAGTTGTTTTTAATTTATCTGTTCACTTTGTGCGATTTAAATTTTATAAGACAAAACAGAACAGAAAGTTTGACTTCCTGTTTGAACTTTCTTCATTGTAACAGACGTTCCTTTACTGCTATCTGGTGGTCACTGCTGTAATAACACCAAAGTCTTTGAAAATACAGTACTGAATTTTCTTTTAAAGTGTTTTACAATGAAAGTCCCCTTCATATTAATGTTTTATTGTAAACTTGTATTTTATTCATGATTTATAAGCAGAATCTTGGTAATATACTAGTATTAAAACATTGTTTAAAATACAATATTTAAGTACTGAAGCAAATAATCCAGGTAGATTAATTTAGAAAGTTTGAGTCGGGTCCTCTGGGCAGATTCTTGTTAATGAAATGTTTAGTCTTTTATCAAAAACTTCTTCAGTCTGAGGAGCTGCAACAAACTCAGTCTTATAAATATCACCTTCTCAGAGTGGATCAACCAGTTTGATGGTGCTCAGGTGGTTTCACAGCTCTTTTTCCACAGCTTCACCAGCAGCTCAGAGTCGTAGGAGCTCAGAGGACTGCGTCTTCTCTCCGTTCAGGGGCGCAACTACATATTTTTGAGGTGGATGCGAAAACATGAACCCCCCCCCGCTCATTTTTACCTGCCACCTCATACAGCTTTCCTCCCTAATGCTGGATCCCCACCGCACGCATCCCGCGCAGCCGAAACAGCCACTTTACATTGAAAGTCTATGGGGACGCATCTTGGAGCAGCGGGTCGTGTCGCGGCGCATCTACAGCATACAAGCAGCGCGAAAGTGAGCAGCAGCTGTTTCCTACTCCCGCGTCGCATCCGAGCAGCGACTGTGGAAGCACGGCTCGCTTCAGCTCGCTGCTCAGCAGCAAACAATCAGGACCAATCAGGAGAGACTCTGCCATGTGATCACGCAACGACGACGGGACGGAATTAGGTGGGCACCGCGCGAAACGTTGAACAGACAAAAAAAATCCCGCGGTAAACATGGAGGAGAAACTTACAGCAGGTCGTCAAACTGGGCGCGGGTGACACGGAAGTACCGCTGAAAGCGCTCCTCGTCTGCGCGCAGCTCCTGGATCAGATGGTGAAATTCACCGAATTCATGACGCCTCTCTAATGTGGGGTGAATCCAGAATCGTCGTTGTGCACGGCGTCTGCGTGTTGCTGCTTTGTAGATTAAGTACAACAAGGCAATTCTTCGTATTGCATCCGCCATTTTTCTGAGACCGGAAATAAACAAACACCACCGGAAGAGGACCAACACGCTCCTCCTCCCACTGCAGACGCGTTAGATGAGGACAGTCATCTGTTGACAAGCAGCCAGTACAGTGCGTTTGGAGATTTTTGGAAGCGCAATATGCTTTAGGTGAGGATGAGGCATATAGTCATGCACGTAGAGAAAATACAGTACCAATATTACAGATTTTTTATGTTACATGTTATATCAGGTGATCATTTCAATCATAAACAAATAATAAGTTAAATAAAGTACAAATATATAACAGTAGTGGTACTCAGTGCTCAACATTTTATGTAGCTGAAATATGAAATCTTAACAGCCTGGAGTCCATGTCAGAGTTTAAACATTTATGACATTTAAACTGTTACAATCCGTGACTTTGCATTTGCCCATTTGTCTATTATAACATCAAATGAAATAGACCGTGCCACACTGTTTTCAATAGAGATCACTGCTAACTGGGACAAGCGATCATTGCTCATATTTGAACGAAGGTATGTTTTAATGAGCTTCAGCTTGCTAAATGATCTCTCTGCAGATGCAACTGTCAGAGGCATGGTTAAAAATACTCTAAGGGCTACTGTCAAATTTGGAAATACCAAATCAAGATCCTCTTGAATTAGAAAATTTA
This sequence comes from Garcialebias charrua, assembly GCA_038048925.1. NCBI lineage: Eukaryota > Metazoa > Chordata > Actinopteri > Cyprinodontiformes > Rivulidae > Garcialebias > Garcialebias charrua. Next base: position 40,208 of record JBBPBX010016893.1, on the reverse strand, counting down.
ACTTTTCTAGAGCCTTGTAACCCTTCAGTAGACGGCTTGCTGGGTATATTTCTTGAATGATATCTCTTGAAACATCACAAGTGGTCAGGGCATATGTGGTCACCGATTCCTCCAGCTCAGCTTTTGTCATGTGCTCCATTTTAGTGATGAATTTAAATTTCTCAGACACAAGTTGAAAATTGGAAAACCTCTCAGACAGCTCTTGGAGGAGTGTGTCAACAATAACATTGAAAACCATGCACCTGAAGTGCCTTGTGGGTTCCTTTTCATGATGCCCAGTGCATGAATTGTCATCTGGGAAATTATTTTGCTTCCTAAGTCGTTTCTCTTTGAATTTAGGAGAAGCATCCATTTCGATGGCTATTTTGCTTGCAATGTCAAGTGACTTCTGAAAGCCCTCTTCTCTATACTGTATTTGAGCAAAAACTCTTTCAGAGACTCTGATTAGCCTAATGGCTGTGTCCATTGACACATCTGCTGCTTGTAGTGCCTTGCTTGCAAAGTTGATCTCGCATAATAAGGCATACCAAATTATGAGGCACACAAGGAACTCCATACTGACAATCTCATCAGATAGTGATTTTGCCTCTGAGACAATCTTGCTGTCTCCTGCCACTTCTCCAAGCTTTTGTAGTGCATCTAAAATTCCCCCCATCTGGAAATGTATAGCTTTGACAGAGTCTAGCTTTGCCTCCCACCGGGTGTCACTCAGAGGCTTCAGTGTGATGTCAACAAACTCTGTGAGAATGTCCCACCTCTTCACAGAAGATGAAAAGATTGTGTACAATCTTTGAACAGTGCCAAAACAATTAGACACTCTCGGCTAGATGAGGCTGCATCACATAACAAAACGTTCAGGCTGTAGCTGCAGCAGGGGATGAATGAAGCCTCTGGACATCTCTGTTGTATTAAAGCTTGAACACCCTTGTGTATTCCCCTCATATTAGAGCCATTGTCGTAACTTTGCCCTCTACAATTAGCCAAATCCAACCCCAGACTCTCCAGAACCCCTATTAGTGTAATTGTGAGGCCTTTCCCAGTTGTGTCCTTCACAGCAGTGAACCCCACAAAAGACTCTGCAATAGTGATTTTTTTCTTCTCATCAGTATCAGTATATCTAACAATGACTGAGGCCTGCTCTTGCTTTGAAATATCAGGTGTGCAGTCCAGTTCCACTGCAAAGTACTTGGAGGCTTTGATCTGGGCAGATATTTTACCCAAAACACACTCTGATATTCAATCTAAAAATTAATTCTGAGTGCACCATGTCAGATATTCAGTGGTTTGTTTGGAGGCTGCCTTTCTAAGATGTTCTGCCAGTGTGACATCATATCGTGCAATAAGCTCAAGGATTCCCAGAAAATTTCAATTTTTAGGATTTCCTAACTGAGAATTTTTCTCCCTTAGTGACAAGTTTCTCTCTGCAAGGAAGAGTATGCAGTCAATAACTCAAGTCAACACACTTCTCCAGTGTGCTTTTTCAGCTGCCATGATTCTCTGCAGTTCACTATCAATAGTCTTACCTAGGTGTAAGTGAGATACCATTTCTTTCCACATCAGATAAGCGTTTATGTGAGAACAGCACGGTGGCACAACTGGTAGAGTTGCTGCCTCTCAGCGAGCAGGTCCCTGGTTCAAATCCTGGCCCAGGGGCCTTTCTGAGTGGAGTTTGCATGTTCTCTCCGAGCATGCGTGGGTTTTCTCCGGGTGCTCCGGTTTCCTCCCACAGTCCAAAAACATGCATGTTAGGCTAGTTGGTAACTCTAAATTGACCCTGGGTGTGAGTGAGACAGGTCCCTCTTGTAAAAGAGTCCCTGTGGCTCAACGAGGCTAGCCTGTATAAATAAAGGTTGAATGAAAAACTACCGGTTTCATGGTGCTTCAGTGTTTTTGAAAGACATCGCCAGTTATTGTACCCTGCCACAAGGCATGTATCAGAAACTTTAGCTTCACCAAAAAGCTGACATGCAAAACAATAGACTCTGTTAGTATTTTTGGAATACAGTAACCAATCTCGTTCAACTTTCTCTCCATTAGACAGTATACGAAAACATTACGCTTTGGAAAAACACCTCTTACTCTTCTCTGATCTTAGATATGGGCCATCAGAAACTTTCTGTGGGTCATTTTCAACCATGTACTGCCTAAATGTGTCCCTCGTTTTGTGTGGTAAAGGCCATTCAGATGGATCATCATCATCTGGACCTCTCTGCTCCTCTCCCTCTTCATCATCTGGACCTCTCTGCTCCTCTCCCTCTTCATCATCTGGACCTCTCTGCTCCTCTCCCTCTTCATCATCTGGTCCTCTCTGCTTTGTGGTGATTAACTCACCATGTCTGCCTGAACTAATTTTCCCAAAAAAGAAGACAATGAAAGGAAGTCATCAGAAATTCAAACCATCATGGTATACAGTATAGGTTTTTGTTGCCTCCCTAATGTAATTATTCCTACCTGATGTCATCACTTGTCTCCTCTATCACTGACCTCGTGTCTGTCTCCTTCACCCTTTGTCTGTGGCATTTTGCACTGTCATAGGGTCAAAAAAGCATTATATATGGTAAAAATTACAGATCTTAATACAGTACAGTTTAAAAAAATAATGTTTACATGTTATTGCTTGGGATTAAGTAGCTGTTCCCTCACTTCCACCTGCATTAGACCAACCTGTTGCCTTCCCCAGTCTTTCCTGATTCCTCTGTCATCTTCTCTTCCTTCTCTCCATCCTCACAGCTGAATGACATTAATTTTGTGTTAAGTAGGTTTAAAAATACAACAGTCAAACTACAATATAAATGAAACTTTAATTTAAATTATCTCCTTGTTGGATAACAGTTACTGACTGGACATTTAATCTGATCTGACTTACCAGATACATCACAACACACACCACTGTAGAAATGTTAAAAAAGACACCCAAAGATCCAGTCCCCCGGCACAAACAGAGTAATATTGTGTATGCTGTTCAGTGTCAGGAGGGCTGTGATCAGTCTTACATCGGGGAAACTAAACAGCCACTGGCCAAAAGGATGGCCCAGCACAGAAGATCAACATCATCAGGTCAGGACTCTGCAGTCTACACTCATCTCCAGGCCAGCGGTCACTCTTTCAGGGATGAAGATGTTCACATCCTTGATAGAGAGGAACAATGGTTTGAGAGAGGAGTAAAGGAGGCCATCTTTGTGAAAAGAAACCGTCCATCATTAAACAGAGGTGGAGGCCTCCGGGTTCAACTGTCCCCCACTTACAATGCTGTTATTGCTAGTATCACTCAGCCCTCTGTGAATAGCAAACAACCATCAGGGTGTTAACGATCCATCGTCAGGCTGATGGTCCTCCTTGATCATGTGAGCAGCTGGTTTCGGCTGTCATCAGCCAACTGGTTGATCCACTGTGGGAGGGTGCTATTTATAAGACTGAGCTGAACACAGCTTCTCAGACTGAGGAAGTCTTTCGGACGAAAGACGAAACGTTTCTACAGTTTTTTTTGTTTGTTTTTTTGTTTTGTTTTGTTTTTTGAATGTCCAGAGGACCAGACTTAGCTTTTTTGGATTTTTCTACCTGGATTATTGAGCATGCATCAGGGTTAAAAAAGACATTTAAACTCAAGTGTCCCTCTACCAAAAAGGTTGGTAACATGGGTCACCAACCTTTTTGAGTCTAAGGGCTATAGTGACACTGAGGACTAATTTGTCTGATACACACATAATCTTGTGCAACTCATCTTTAATTAAAGAATCAATAATAATAAATGTACATATGAGTGAATAAATTGCAGCACTGAGGGCTAAGCGTTGGAACATAGCTGGGAACTGCCACCACAACAGTTAATATTTCCTGAGTTTTATTTCGGTCATTCTTACACTTAGTGTGTGGATATATGTGTGTGACAGGTGAGGCGTATGTATCAAATATTCATAAAAATATGAAACAAATCGCGTCAATAGGGGAGGCAACATTTAACAGCCAAATATGGGACGATTAGGCTAGCTTTAGCTAACCTGAATATTTATAACCCTCCTGTCTTGCTAAAACACTGACGGTACTTACCCTACCTACTATCTTTCAACCACATTGAAAGGCTTTTTAAAATCCTGCCAACATCTTTATCCTTCTCCCTTTTCCTTTTTCTGTTTTACGCCCCGGATAGCTTTTTTTTCTGCCGCTGCATCTTGTTGTCAAGTGGACACAGTGTTGCCAGGTAAGAAATGTAGGATTATTGTACTAGAGACATAAAATTATCGTATTTTGAGGGAAATTATCGTACACCCGTCATAATCAAAATAACAAGTATGCACTATAGTCACTCCATTGTTGAATAGCGTCTAACAGGCACTCACAGCTTTGTGGCGTCAGTAAGGTTGGGGACCATAGACAATAATACATATTAATGTTTGGTGGCAACTAATGAGCCCCCCTTCTTCTTGTTTTGTTTCATGGCGGTTGGCAGACCAACTGTAAGGTGCATTACCACCACCTATTGAGCTTGAGTGTGGACAGCAGATAAACATAAAAAAACTAATTATGTAAAATTAATTTAATAACTCAACTAAAATCTGTCTACTATTAAGTTTGTATTTTTCAAGAAAATAATAACTTGATCTTTAACTTTACTGACATCACTACTAAAAACAGTCAGACTCACCTCAACGCATGGCTCTGGCTCTGGAACCAGTTTCCTTGAGAGGGGTTGGACACTCTTCCACTCTGGAGTTGCCCCTGGTGAGAGGCGCCGAGCAGGAGTGGGCATACTGGTTGCCCCCCATCTTGGCGCCTGTACGTTAGGGTTCACCCTGGTGAATGAGAGGGTAGCCTCCCTTAGCCTACGTGTGGGGGGACGGGCTCTGACTGTTGTTTGTGCCTATGCGCCAAAAAGCAGCTCAGATTACCCACTCTTTTTGGAGTCCTTGGAGGGGGTATTAGAGAGTGCGCCTCCTGGGGACTCCCTTGTTCTACTGGGGGACTTCAATGCTCACGTGGGCAATGACAGTGAGACCTAGAGGGGTGTGGTTGGGAGGAACGGCCCCCCTGATCTGAACCCGAGTGGTGTTCTGTTATTGGACTTTTGTGCTCGTCATGGATTGTCCATAACCAACACTATGTTCAAGCATAACGGTGTCCATATGTGCTCTTGGCACCAGGACACCCTAGGTCGCAGTTCAATGATCGACTTTGTTGTTGTCTCATCTGATCTGCGGCCGCATGTCTTGGACACTCGGGTGAAGAGAGGGGCGGAGCTGTCAACTGACCACTACCTGGTGTTGCGTTGGCTCAGATGGTGGGGGAGGATGCCGGTCAGACCTGGCAGACCCAAACGTATTGTGAGGGTCTGTTGGGAACATCTGGCAGAGTCTCCCATAAGACAGAGCTTTAACTCCCACCTCCGGGAGAGCTTTGAACACGTTCCGCGGGAGTCAGGGGACATTGAGTCCGAGTGGGCCATGTTCCATGCCTCTATTGTTGAGGCAGCTTATCGGAACTGTGGCCACAAGGTTGTTGGTGCCTGTCGTGGTGGCAACCCTCAAACCCGATGGTGGACACCGGCGGTGAGGGATGCTGTCAGGCTGAAGAAAGAGTCCTATTGGGCCTTTTTGGCTTGTGGGACACCGGAAGCAGCTGATAGGTACCGGCAGTCCAAACGGCATGCGGCTCGAGTGGTTGCTGAGGCAAAAACTCGGGCATGGGAGGAGTTCGGAGAGGCCATGGAGAATGACTTCCGTACGGCTTCGAGGCGATTCTGGTCCACCATCCGGCGTCTCAGGGGGGGAAAGCGGTACGCGACCAACACCATTTATAGTGGGGATGGCGTGCTGTTGACCTCAACTCGGGATGTTGTGAGTCAGTGGGCGGAATATTTCGAAGACCTCCTCAATCCTACTGGCACGTCTTCCACTGAGGAAGCGGAGCCTGGGGGACCCTGGGTCGGGCTCTCCAATCTCTGGTGCTGAGGTCGCCAAGGTGGTTAAAAAGCTCTGCGGTGGCAGGGCTCCAGGGGTGGATGAGATTTGCCCGGAGTTCCTTAGGGATGTTGTGGGGTTGTGTTGGCTTATGCGACTCTGCAATATCGCATGGACATCGGGGGCAGTTCCCTTGGATTGGCGGACTGGGGTGGTGGTTCCCCTATTCAAAAAAGGGGGCCGTAGGGTGTGTTCCAACTATAGGGGGATCACACTCTTAAGAGTCAGAGAGAGTCAGAGAGTCTTTATTGTCATTTGCACCGCATGTGGTACATGTGATGAAAACGAGATTATGTACACGGGGTCCCAGTTACATCCAACAACAAATGCAAGAGAAAAACAGTAATAACATCTAGAATTAACTAAGAAAAACATCAACTAGTAATACACTAAGCCTAATATAGTGGAAATAAACAGCAGCACGAACATGAGTTTGTATGAGCAGATGGTCACAGATGAACACAGATGAACACAGCAACAAGAAAACAGATCAGCATCAGTATGATGTGATATTTTGCAGTGTTTATTTTTTATTTTATTTTTATTTATTCATGAGTCTAACAGCCTCAGGGTAGAAGCTGTTCCTCAGTCTAGTGGTTCTACATTTGATGCTCCTCAACCTCCGTCCTGAGGGGAGTGGGGCAAAGAGTGAGTGTGCTGGGTGAGTGAGGTCTTTCATGATGCAGGTGGCTCTTTTCCTGCATCTGGAGGTGTAAATGTCTGTGATGGTGGGGAGACTGACTCCAACAGACTTCTGTGCAGCCTTCACCACTCTCTGTAGAGCTTTCCTCTCTTCAACTGTGCAGCCTCCATGCCACACGTTGATGCTGGAGCACAGGACGCTCTCCACTGCACACCTGTAGAACGAGGTGAGAACTGGGCTGCTCAGACCAGCACGTCTCAGCCGTCTGAGGAAGTAGAGTCTCTGATGACCTTTCTTGATCAGGCTGGTGGTGTTGTTGCTCCAGCTGAGGTTATCATTCATGTGTACACCCAAGTATTTGTAGCTGGAGACCACTTCCACTGCAGACCCACCTATTTTCAGTGGGGCATGGGTGTGTTTGTTCCTTCTGAAGTCCACAATCATCTCCTTTGTCTTCTTCACATTCATGTGAAGATTATTCTCTTTGCACCAGCTCTCCAGGTGTTCCACCTCCTGTCTGTAGCTGGACTCATCATTGTTTGTGATGCATCCCACCACCGCTGTATCATCTGCAAACTTAACAATATGACAGCCTGGAAGTGTGGCTGTACAATCATATGTGAGCAGAGTGAACAGAAGGGGGCTCAGCACACATCCCTGAGGAGAGCCAGTGCTGAGGGTTATGGTGGAGGAGGAGAAGTTGTGGATCTTCACGGACTGTGGTCTGTCTGTTAAGAAGTCTAGTACCCAGTTACAAATGGAGGGGCTTAGTCCAAGTGTAGATAGTTTGTCTATCAGAGTTTGGGGGATCATGGTGTTGAAGGCAGATGTGAAGTCCACGAAGAGCAGACGCACGTATGAGTCCTTCTGATCCAGGTGGGTGAGAGCAGTGTGGCCCACGGAAGAAATGGCATCCTCTGTTGATCGGTTCTCGCGGTATGCGTATTGATGAGGGTCCTCGTTGATGTTGACGGTTGCCTTGATGTGGGACATGACCAGTTTAAGCCTCCCTGGTAAGGTCTATTCAGGGGTTCTGGAGAGGAGGGTCCGTCGGATGGTCGAACCTCGGATTCAGAAGGAGCAGTGTGGTTTTCGTCCTGGTCGTGGAACACTGGACCAGCTCTACACCCTCAGCAGGTCCTGGAGGGTGCGTGGGAGTTTGCCCAACCAGTTTACATGTGCTTTGTGGACTTGGAGAAGGCATTCGACCGCGTCCCTCGGGGGGTTCTGTGGGGGGTACTCCGGGAGTATGGGGTACCAGGCCCTTTGATACGGGCTGTTAGGTCCCTGTACGACCGGTGTCAGAGCTTGGTCCGCATTGCCGGCAGTAAGTCAGGCTCGTTTCCAGTGAGAGTTGGACTCCGCCAAGGTTGCCCTTTGTCACCGATTCTGTTCATAACTTTTATGGACAGAATTTCTAGGCGCAGCCAAGGTGTTGAGAGGATCCATTTTGGTGGCCTTAGAATCGCTTCTCTGTTTTTTGCAGATGATGTGGTCCTATTGGCTTCATCAGTCGTGATCTACAGCTTTCACTGGAGCGGTTTGCAGCCGAGTGTGATGCGGCCGGGATGAGGATCAGTTCCTCCAAATCCGAGGCCATGGTCTTGAGCCGGAAAAGGGTAGCATGCCCTCTCCGGGTCGGGGAGGAGGTCCTGCCCCAAGTGGAGGAGTTTAAGTATCTCGGGGTCTTGTTCACGAATGAGGGAAAACTGGAGCGTGAGATCGATAGGCGGATAGGTGCAGCGTCCGCAGTGAAGCGGGCGCTGTACCGGTCTGTCGTGGTGAAGAGAGAGCTGAGTCGAAAGGCAAAGCTCTCAATTTACCGATCGATCTACGTTCCCACCCTCATCTATGGTCATGAGCTTTGGGTTGTGACCGAAAGAACGAGATCTCGGATACAAGCGGCTGAAATGAGTTTTCTCCGCAGGGTGTCTGGACTCTCCCTTAGAGATAGGGTGAGAAGCTCAGTCATCCGGGAGGGACTCGGAGTAGAGCCGCTGCTTCTCCACATCGAGAGGAGCCAGTTGAGGTGGCTCGGGCATCTGGTTAGGATGCCTCCTGGACGCCTCCCTGGTGAGGTGTTCCGGGCATGTCCCACCGGGAGGAGACCCAGAGGAAGACCCAGGATACGCTGGAGGGACTATGTTTCTCGGCTGGCCTGGGAACGCCTTGGGATTCCCCCAGAGGAGCTGCTCCAAGTGGCTGGGGAGAGGGAAGTCTGGGCCTCCCTACTTAGGCTGCTACCCCCGCGACCCAACCCCGGATAAGAGGACGAAAATGGATGGATGGATGGATGAATTGGCCTTTGGTAATCAGCCCCTACTCTGCTCAGCCCAGCCTGGATTTGCACTTTAGGACTGATTATGGAGGTGTGTCCAGAATCCTGCTAATGAGAGTTCTGTGATGAGTTAAACTCAAAGCAGTCTGCTCCTCAGATAAATAATGTTATATTATTATTTTTATATATGAATATTTCTGTTCAGTGCCCTGAGACTAATTCTGTTGTGTCTTGGTGCTATATAAATAAACTGAACTGAATCAAATCTTATGAACCAGATTCTACAAAAACATATATGTTCTCTATATATAATTTTAAATATAGACAAAAAAAAAACTAAACAAAATGTAGAAACATTTCTTCTTTCATGTGAAAGACTTCTCAATCTGAGGTGCTCAGACTGAAGTCACAAAACAAGAAGTCACAATAACTCCTGTCTGGAAGGTCGCATTTCAGCCAAACATGTAAGGCTTGCAGCTGGACTCTTACTGATATGGGCAGAAGGTGAGTTCGAAGATTCGGCATATGCACACCCTGGATGATGCGTACAGGAACGGAATGACAGCGTTCACAATTGCGACAGGGAAGCGTTGCTAGAGCTCCGGCGGTCGCAGGTGATATTGAAGATTTGGCAAATGCACACCCTGATGAACAGGTGCAGGATAGGAACGGGAGCGTTCACAATGGCGACTGGGTGGACTAGCTGGAGCTCCCGCGGTCGCTGTAAGGCCAAAGCGGCACTTTGCTGCCTCAAATGGAAGAAACGGGTAAAGAAAATGGATGGATGGAATGGATATTGTGTGTAATTATTGTGTATCATTATTGTGTGTAATTATTGTGATACAAGTTGTGTTTAGAGAAAGATTCACTGAGTTGAAAGGAAAGAAACTCTGTCCTTCTAGTTTGGTGTGGTAGTAGCTGAGAGTCGTTCCAAACATAAACGCTGAGCCCTGAAACTGCACGTTTACATCAAACTTTACCAAATACTGTTAGTCAACATTCTTCCTGTTAGCAAAATATTTCATGAACCAGCTGACAGATCTGAATGAAACTATTAAAGTAACTTTTGAATTCAAGTCCACAACGGATTAACTTTTGCACACAACCCACTCCAAGATGGCCGCCACAGCTAATGAACCTTACAAACAGCAACATGTGTGTGAGTCAGGATGAAGAGGAGAGGTGACAGAAGTGGTCCCTGTGGGACGCCGCTGGAAGAACAGAGCTGATCCCACACAGTTCACTCTCACTCTCTGTCTCCTTAAAAAGTGTAAAAGCAGCTCACAGGATCAAAGCTGCATCAAATGTTCTAGAAGCCTCTCTGCTCCAAGGTGACCTTGAACCGTGTCAAACAGACAAACATCAGTGAATAAAAGCTGTGCACGTGTTCTCTTTCCCTGCACGTGTTTAAAAGCAGCTTCATTACAGCGACTCCTCTGGGTGCTCTATCAGCAAACTGCAGAGGATCCAGGTCCTTCTCTGTTTTCTTGAAGACTCAGCACTTTTTCAAGTTTTCATCAGAATGGACGTCAATGCAGTGTCTCTAAAATCATTTAGTGCTCATGGAAGAGAACGTCTTCACAGTCTCCATGTTTCAACTTTCAAATGAGGATTGTCTTCAGGTTTGTCTCTCACTTCCTGCATCTCTTTGTAAAATCATAAACATGGAGTTCTGCTTGTCAGATAGAAGCCTCACCTGCAATTACTGCAACCATCAGCAGGTGTGAGCAGCCAAGCCCCTCCCCCTGAGAGGAGAGGGGGCTGGAGAGGACTTGGTGCAGCTCGGCTGCTTCCAGCTTTAATAAACTTTATATTCTAACTCCACCTGTGCTGTGTGAGTCTCATTGTGTTGCTTTCATTTCAACCAACGCCTCATACGACCTGTTCAAACAACATGTTGATTTTTCACACTAATCTTTCAGCCATCAGGCTGCAGGTTAGATATTTACTGTTTGTTCCAAAGCACCAACATCTGGATGGACTGACTGAACTTCTACACACCTCAGAGTGATCAGACTACAGCTCCGACTGGAAAGAAAAGAGGAGAGAAGAAGACAAAGTGAGGCTTTGTGAGGAGGCTGAGGAGCTTTCAGTCCCACATCAGGAGCTTCTGACCTGCTCCACGTTCAACAGGCAAGAAAGCAGCTGAGTTCAGCAGCTGGAGAAGACTTCCAGATGTTCCTGCTGCATTTCCAGGATGTCTTCATGCTGCTTGAAGCTGCTCTGAAGAGTCTGTCTGGACCTTGGTGGGCCCGTTCTGTTGGAGAAGCTGTAGGAGGAGCAGCTGAGTGAAGGAGGCCTGAGAGCCTCAGAGAGTGTCTGCTTCATCACATCAACACGTCTGAACATCTGGAGTGGTGCTTCCTAAACATCTGCAGGTCCTCAGAGAGTGTCTGCTTCATCACATCAACACGTCTGAACATCTGGAGTGGTGCTTCCTAAACATCTGCAGGTCCTCAGAGAGTGTCTGCTTCATCACATCAACACGTCTGAACATCTGGAGTGGTGCTTCCTAAACATCTGCAGGTCCTCAGAGAGTGTCTGCTTCATCACATCAACACGTCTGAACATCTGGAGTGGTGCTTCCTAAACATCTGCAGGTCCTCAGAGAGTGTCTGCTTCATCACATCAACACGTCTGAACATCTGGAGTGGTGCTTCCTAAACATCTGCAGGTCCTGATGAGTCTGGAAGGTGTGGAGCAGCTGGTCTGGGCTCATGGACTTCTGGGAGGTTTCCTTCCACCACACATTTACTGAGGTTCAGCCTGGAACTGACCGGACGTTCATGAATTATCCTGAACCTCCCTATGGCCAGCCCTCCCCTCATTATATGGTAAAAAGCTTGCCATAAGCACAGAGTAGATTATACAGTAGTCCCTGGATTATCGTGGGGGTTACGTCCCCCCCACCGCGACAGGTGAAGAACCGTGAAGTATGAACGTTGTATTTATTTTAGTATTTCTATATTTTAAGGCTTTAGAAACTCTTCCCACACTCTTACAATGTTCTAATCTCTTAAACCGACGTCATTTTAACAACATACGTATATGTACTGTACAGTACTGAAACATTTTAACAACATACGTATATGTACTGTACAGTACTGAAACATTTTAACAACATACGTATATGTACTGTACAGTACTGAAACATTTTAACAACATACATATATGTACTGTACAGTACTGAAACATTTTAACAACATACGTATATGTACTGTACAGTACTGAAACATTTTAACAACATACATATATGTACTGTACAGTACTGAAACATTTTAACAACATACGTATATGTACTGTACAGTACTGAAACATTTTAACAACATACATATATGTACTGTACAGTACTGAAACATTTTAACAGGTCCAGCTCAGTTCAGCGACAAAACCCACCGCCCCATCCAGGTTGATGTGCACGTGGATAATTGATGTGCATGTCGATAATTGATGTGCATGTGGATAATTGATGTGCATGTCGATAATTGATGTGCATGTGGATAATTGATGTGCACGTGGATAATTGATGTGCACGTGGATAATTGAGCTTCAGGATTATTTGTGACTTTCCTGCCAGTTCTGTGAGCTTCAGAGAGAGCGTAGATTTGTGTTGAAAAACTTTCCCTCCATTTCTGCAGAAAGCAGCGTCAAGAAGCACTGTTGCCTTCTGGGTAGTGTAGTTCTTTTTGACTAAAAGAACTACAAAATGTCCATTTCTAAACTTTGAAGTCATTTCTGCTGATTCAGCAGCTCAGAGCTCTGCAGCCTTTCTGATCAAACAACCACCACTAGTTTTATATCTACAAATACTTTTCTTCATATTAAACACACATCATCTGTTTGATGCCAGTCTTTTTAAATAAAGACTTCCTGTGAGCTGCTAGCTCTCAGAGTGTGTGTTAGGGATGACTCTCAGCTACTACAACATCTGGTTTTTGCTCAACATCTGTAAAACTGACTCAGTTGTAGCCATGTTTGTGTTTTCTAATCTCAATTATCAGATTAACTCCTACAGTTAATCTGTTGTACGTGTACATTCAATTACTTTCTGACAGTTTCATTAAAATACATTTACTGGTACATGAGATATTTTACTAACAGACACACAGGCAGGCTAATATGAGTGGCAGACTTTGGTGGTGGTGGTGCTAAACAGTTCATAGTAACACAGCAGAGGTGTTTGTCCCTTGTTGATGTGAATCTTTAGGTTTGAATCCTCTTTATTTGTCTCTAAGTTGATGGAAGCATCAAAGTGATGCATGTAGAACAGAAACTAAAGGTTCTCACATGTTCTCAGTCTCCAAGAGCAGCTGCACAACCTGAACATGTGCAGCTGCTCTGCTCCCAGTCCTTTGTTGCAAGTCTCAAGAGTTCAAGAGTTTGATTCTCATCATTCCACAACATGACATGCATGAGGAGGAACCAAACAGTTCCTGAGCTCCACTTATGTCAGCATTTAAGAAGTAAAGAAGAAAATAAAACTTTATAACTTGATGTTGATTTATTTTCTCACACTTCACCTGCTTCTCTTTACTGCTGCCAGAAAGGAGAATGATGAAGTGATGTTGTTTAGAAGAAAATGTCTCGCTCACTTTTCTTCATGTCACTGCCACAAGTGACAGCAGCTCTCTGCATGTGCTGCATCACTTGATTGATGTGACAGGAGGAAAGGAGAGGTGTTTGTGAACTCTTCAGAGTGAGCTCTCGTCCAGTGCTCCCTCAGCAGGAGCTCGAAGTCTTCCTTCTTCTCTTCTCCTCCATCCTGTTGGAAGCTGCACACTATTGACTTCAGCTCACATGTTCAAAAACATGCATGTTAGGCTCACATGTTCAAAAACATGCATGTTAGGCTGCCTTCAGGCCCAGGAGGAGCATGCAGAGAGATGTGTGCTCTCAACGGGGTTTGCCTGCTTCAATAAAGCTTCATGAATAAATCAATAGTTTGATCACATTTCAGTCAGTTTGACATGAACACACATGACACCTGGTTATATTGTTTTTAGATGTGATCGCCCCAGAAGAGGTGTTGGAGTGGCTATTTATATCAAGAACAAATTCACAGCAAACCTTCTGTCTTCGTGCTCAATTAGCAAACAACTTGAGCTACTGGCACTAACCCTAGACTTCCCTGACGGTCAATCAATCACTGTGGTGGGTTGTTACAGGCCCCCCTCAGCCGCCAGTGAAGCCCTCACTTCCCTGAGAAATTTTCTGGTGGGGCTAAACGCCAAGGAGCTACTACTAATTGGTGATCTAAACCTGGACTGGTTGACCTCTACTTCTGACAATCTTAAATCCATCTGTGATTCATTTAATTTAACTCAACTAATTCAAACGTCAACACGCCCAAATAACAAAACCCCTGAAAAATCCACCTTACTGGACCTTATCCTAACTAACATGCCTCACAAGTACGCAAATGCATGTGTGTTTGCTAATGACCTCAGTGATCACTGCACCATTGCAGCCGTAAGAAATGGGAAGTTACCAAAATTAAAACCCACCATCATCTTCAAAAGGGATTTAAAACATTTTTGTGAGCAGGCCTTTCTTCATGACTTAGCCACTTTCGATTGGAGTAGAATTTCATTGATAGATGATGTAGAACTTGCACTGGCTTACTTCTATGAGGGTTTTCAAAACATAATCAACACACATGCTCCATACCGTAAATACAGAATAAAGGGACGTAAAAATCCTTGGTTTTCCCCGGAGATAGGAAATCTGCTCAAAGAAAGAGATGCTGCCTGGGCTAAGGCCAGAAAATCAAAAAACGATCATGACTGGCTCAGTTTCCGGCAGCTTAGGAACAAATGCACAACACTAATTAGAAATGCAAAATCAAATTACTACCTGGATGAATCCACCAAAAATCTAAATGATCCAAAAAGGTTTTGGCAAACAGTAAAATCAAATTCTGGTCAGACAACATCCACTGATTTACCCAGCTCCATCATGACCAGCACAGGTATTCTGTCAGACAAATTATCAATTCTGAACTGTTTTAATGAACACTTTATATCCTCTGGCTCCCTGTTTGAATCTACACATCCTGAAATGTTATCTGCTGACCAAACTGATGCAAATCCACCCCCAGCTCCACATGTGCTGGACAAACAGGTCACAAATCGCTTTGATTTTGAATCAATATCTCCCGCTGAAGTTCTAAATGCTCTAAAAACTCTCGACACACGCAAAGCAGCAGGACCTGACAACATAGAACCACTTTTCCTAAAACTAGCTGCAGATTTCATTGCTGAACCTCTTTCCAATATTTTCAATCTCAGTCTCAACACAAATAAAATACCCAAAATCTGGAAATCAGCTTTTGTTCTCCCTCTGCTAAAAGGGGGTGAACCAACAAATGTCAACAACTACAGACCAATTTCAAAATTATGCATTCTTGCCAAACTGTTCGAAAGACTTGTCTGTGATCAGCTAACTGATTTCCTACAAGCAAACCATATTCTATCACAATTCCAGTCAGGATTCAGAAAACAACACAGCACCGTCACTACAGTTCTCAAAGTATTAAATGACATCATACATGCCCTGGACTGCAAACAATACTGTGTTGCCCTATTTATAGACCTGTCCAAGGCATTTGATACAGTTGATCATAGACTATTGACAAACATCCTGGAACACTCTGGTCTATCAAAACTTGCAGTCTCCTGGTTCACCAACTACCTAACTGACAGAACACAGTCTGTTCATGTAGCCGGATCCTCCTCTACTTTCTTAGATGTTGTGAAAGGGGTGCCACAGGGTTCTGTCTTGGGTCCCATTCTTTTCTCCCTATACATAAACGATCTTTGCAGTGATCTGTCAAATGCCTCCCACCATTATTACGCAGATGACACCATCATCTATTGCTGTTCTTCCTCCCTCAGCCAAGCTTTCACCTCTCTTCAGGACGCTTTTAATATTATTCAGTCACGGCTGCAAAAACTTAGACTGGTCCTAAATGCCGACAAAAGCAAGTGCATGGTTCTTGCCAACAGAAAGCAGCAACCAGAGAACCCACCTCAAATTGGAACCCAAGAGGGAAAACAAATAGAAATGGTCTCCACCTACAAATATCTAGGTTTCAACATTGACACTGAACTGTCTTTTAAAACCCACATCTCCAAAATGGCCACTAAACTGAAACTGAAGCTAGGTTTCTTCTTCAGAAACAAATCCTGCTTCTCATGCAAAGCCAGGAGAACATTAGTAGCTGCAACATTCATGCCAATACTAGATTATGGTGACGTGCTGTACATGAGTGCTGCATCAAAATACCTACAGTCCTTAGACTCCATTTACCACGGTGCCCTTCGGTTCATTACTGACTCCAGTTATCGCACTCATCACTGTGAGCTTTACGTAAAATCTGGCTGGTCATCTCTCAGCACTCGCAGATACACTCACTGGATATCCTTCATCTACAAGACCCTCCTAAACCTAGTCCCGTCATACCTCACCTCCTTAATACAAACATCACACAGTCATTACTCCCTGCGCTCTAACGATTTAGTCCTCCTGTCAGTTCCTCCTGTCAGAACTGAACTAGGAAAAAGAGCATTCAGCTTCGCCGTCCCCTCAGCCTGGAACAACTTACAGAAAGATCTGAAACTATCAACATTCATCTCTCCTGGATCCTTTATGTCAACCGTAGTAGAAAATGTCATCAAGAAACTTGACCATTGCAGATGTTTCTAACCATTACTTATCCAATATACATGTCATTGTTGATTTTTTAACTTTATTTACCCAACCGAGGTCTGTCTGCTTGTTTTGTATATAATGTATTGTAATGATCCTTGAAGAGTCATGTTAAGTGTTAATTGTTCATGTCCTGTTTATGACGCAAGGGTTGTTGGGAAATAAGATGGGGTGGGGCTAGAGGGAGTTTTTGGCGGTTCTGTTGTCGAGAGGTTGGGAGCACCTGTTGTGAAGCTGAGGAGTTATGGCGTGGGTCACGGCCAAACAGTGACTCTGAGTTTACTGGCCTGTTAATTGTGTTCTTTAATAAAGTGTTGGCTGAAGCAGAACGTCTGGTGCTTGAGTGACCGCGACAACGTTACACTGGTGTCAGAAGTGAAACTACGAGCTGCCTCTGAAGCGCGCGGCGGAGCAAACTGCAGGTGGAGAGGAGACATGTTCGCGGACAAGATTAAACGGGAGGAGCTGGAGATGGAAGCCCGGCTGCATTCGACTGCTCACAGAGTGAGAGACACGGCGCTACAAATGTCTGCTGAGGCTGGATTCTCACCAGGTTTGGCTAGATACGAGAACTTTCCCCGCCATGACCGCGGTTTCAGCGGAATAGAATCTAATCTTCGTGACGCGCCATCACGTGACGTAAACAAAGATGGCGGCGCCCAGCGGCGAGAAGTAGCGGCAAACATAAAAACGCCAAAGTTCAATGGAAAGACGCCATGGGAGGTGTTTATTGCTCAGTTTGAACTGTTAGCTGCAGCTGCTGGCTGGGATGAGGAGAATAAAGCACTGCAATTAGCTTTGTGCCTGTGTGAGGATGCAGCTGCCTGTTTACTGCTGCTGAGCAAGGAGGAGAGGAGAGACTATGCTGCTCTGGTTGGGACACTACAGAGACGATTTGGACAGTATAACCAGCCTGTGCTGCTGCGATCAGAGTTTCACAATAGACGCAGACAGCCTGCAGAGCCTCTTCGTATCCTGGCCCATGACATTGAGTGTCTCTGCAGGAGGGCTTATGACAACATGCCACCTGCAGTGCAGGCAGAACTAGCTCGTGATCAGTTCCTGCAGGCTCTCAGTCCCAAAGAGCTCCGAATACAGACTCAGCTGGCACGTCCAGAAACGCTTGGGGCAGCTCTAGAGTTAGCGCTGGAGAGGGAGATGCTGACAGGATCCATTGGTGGAGCTGAGGACGCACCAATAGTGAGAGTACTGTCAGCTCCGGTCGAGCAGCTGGGGAGGACAAGGGGACCACTCAGTACGACGCAGACCGCTGCTCTTCAGTCATCTGCTCCCCAAGTGGACCCACGCCGTCGACCGCAGAGCTGCTGGGGCTGTGGGCAAACGGGCCACCTCATCAGGCAGTGTCCCAGGTTTGCAGCCGTGCCGGGAAACGCCCAAGGGCCCGTGTAGGTGGGAGTACACGGGCCTGTGAGACCAACAACCCCAGCCTAGCACCATCTCCACCAGGCACCATCATTGCTGTGGGCTGGACACAAGTGGGCAACTTTTGTCACATTCCAGTGGTGGTCGCCGGGGTGCCTTGTACAGCACTCCTGGACACAGGATCCAACGCAACACTTGTTCGACCTGACATCATCCCTACTGGAGCTACTGTGCAAGCAACTGATGTGCAGCTTAAGACAGTGACTGGCGACCTGGCCCCCATAAGAGGGAGGGGAGTGTTCCAGTTTAAGGTGGGAGATCTCGCTGTGCCTTATGCTGCCTGGGTGGCAGATGTGCAGGACACATGCATCCTTGGGTTGGACTTTCTGCGAGCCATTGGTGGTGTGATTGACCTAGGCAGGGGTGCCCTGATACTGCCTGAGGGGAGGAGCGTGCGGCTCGTTTCCCCCTCGTCATGCCCAGCCCCTGAAGCTGTAGCTGCGTACACCGCAGAGACTTTGGCACTGCCACCAGCTGAGCATCAAACTGAAGAGGAGGAGAGGCTGTCTGCAGTGAGAGAAATCTGGTCCAAGAACTGTGAGGGGCTGACTCAGCAGCAGCAGGAAAACCTATGGCAGGTGCTGTTGGAGTTTAAGGACACTTTTGCTCTTAAAGAGAACGAAGTGGGTCTGACACACTTGGTGGAGCACACCATCGACACTGGGGATGCTCGTCCTATTAAAGTGCGTCCTCGCCGCCTTCCCTTAGCTCTCCAGGAGGTTGCTGACAGAGAACTGGGTGAGATGATTGAGACAGGCATCATAGAGCCATCTGACAGCCCGTGGGCCTCCGCTGTGGTGATGGTACCCAAGAAAAACAGCACAAGGATGCGCTTTTGTGTAGACTACCGACCCCTCAATAAAGTTACAAAAAAGGATTCTTACCCTCTCCCCAGAATAGACGAATCACTGGATTTGGTAGTAGGTTCATCCTGGTTCTCCACCCTGGACCTGCGAAGTGGATACTGGCAGGTGCCATTGTCACCGGAGTCTAGACCCAAGACAGCCTTCTGCACCAACAGGGGACTGTGGCAGTTCAGAGTACTAAGCTTCGGTCTATGCAACGCTCCTGCTACCTTTGAGAGACTCATGGACAGGGTACTGGCTGGGGTCCCACGACAGCAGTGTCTGGTCTACCTAGATGACCTCCTGGTGCACGGAAGCTCCTTTGAGGCCGCTCTGGACTCCCTGAAACAGGTGCTGGGGAGAGTGGCTGCTGCAGGCCTGAAGCTACACCCAGACAAGTGCCACTTCATGAGGAGGGAGGTAGAATTTCTGGGCCACAAGCTGGGTTGTGAGGGCGTCAGCACGTTGGAGGAGAAGGTCCACACAATTAAGGACTGGCCCACTCCAACGGACCAAGTCCAGCTTAAAAGCTTCCTTGGCCTGGCCTCCTACTACAGAAGATTTGTGAAAGACTTTTCCTCAATAGCTGCACCACTCTTCCGCCTGCTGCAGAAAAATTGCGACTTCACCTGGAACCAAGACTGTCAGCAGGCATTCGACATCCTGCGCAGATCCCTGACAGAGTCCCCGGTCCTTGCCCCACCGGACCCCAACCTGCCATTTGTCTTGGACACAGACGCCAGTAACGTGGGACTGGGAGCGGTATTGTCGCAGGTTGGACCCAATGGTGAGAGAGTAGTAGCATACTACAGCCGGATCCTGAATAAGAGTGAGCGACGCTACTGTGTTACACGGCGAGAGCTTCTGGCAGTGATGGCGGCGGTAAGACATTTTAAGTACTACCTGTGTGGCACACCATTTATTATCAGAACAGACCATGCTGCCCTCCAGTGGCTGATGTCGTTCAGGGAGCCCGAGGGGCAGGTGGCTCGTTGGCTGGAGGAGCTCCAGGGCTTTAATTTCACTGTGGAACACAGAGCAGGAGCGCGCCATTCCAACGCGGATGCCCTTTCTCGCCGTCCATGTGCTGCAGCAGGCTGTCGTCATTGTGAAAAGCAAGAGGAGAAGGAGCTCACAGCAACAGATGGCACAGCGCAGCTCTCGTGCAGGGTGCTCCAAGTGGTGGATGTGACAGAGTGGAGGACAAAACAGGAGCAAGATACCGACCTGCTGCCAGTCCTACAATGGCTCGAGGGCGGGCAGCGTCCCAACTGGGATGAGGTCACTGGGCTTTCTGTTGCCACAAAAGGATTGTGGGCCAAGTTTGGTACTCTGAGGTTGAGTGAAGGGGTGTTGCAGCGTGCCTGGAAGGAGCCGGCCACTGGGGAGGAGAGGTGGCAGGTTGTGGTGCCGAGATCGCTGAGGTCAGCGGTGCTGGGAGCCAGTCATGGAAGCACAGGCTCTGGGCACTTTGGTGTCACCAAGACCTTGCGCCGCCTCCGCCAAGGCTACTACTGGGGCCAGCAACGGAGGGATGTAGAAGACTTTTGCCGCAGCTGCGACTCCTGCTCCTCGCACAAGGGGCCGCTGGACCAGTCCCGCGCCCAGCTTCAACAGCAACCAGCGGGGGCACCGATGGAAAGAGTGGCTGTGGACATCATGGGCCCGTTTCCACACACTGATAAGGGAAACCGCTATGTACTCACTGCCATGGACTATTTTACTAAGTGGCCGGAGGCATATGCCATCCCAGACCAGGAGGCAGAGACTGTGGCTGACACATTAGTGGAGGGGATGTTCAGCCGGTTTGGGTCAGCAGAGACCCTTCACAGCGATCAGGGTCGAAACTTTGAATCCAGGGTGTTCACTGCCATGTGTGAGCGCCTGGGGATTCAGAAGACTCGCACCACCCCGCTCCACCCACAAAGCGATGGCCTGGTAGAGAGGTTTAACAGGACACTGGCCCAGCAGCTGGCTATCCTAACCTCGGAACACCAGAGGGACTGGGACACCCATCTACCCCTCATTCTCATGGCCTACAGATCAGCAGTCCAGGACTCAACTCAGTGCACACCTGCCCTGCTCATGTTGGGAAGGGAGCTGAGGACCCCTGCGGAGCTGGCTTTTGGAAGGCCCCCTGACGCTCCAGAGGCACCACCAGGTCCAGACTATGTGAGGAAACTACAGGACCGGTTGGAGTCAGCACATTCCTTTGCCCGGGACCAGCTGGCAAAGGCGGGACTGCGCCAAAAGAGAAATTATGATGTCACCACTAAAGGAAGACACTTCCTTGCTGGGGAGCTGGTGTGGGTCTTCAGCCCAAAGAGGAAAAAAGGTCGTTGCCCCAAACTGGACAGCAGCTGGGTGGGGCCCTGCAGTGTTCTGGAACAAGTGGGGGAGGTGGTCTACAGGGTGCAGTTGCCCCCTAGAGGCAGGAAGGTGGTCCTGCACAGGGACAGAATGGCTCCTTACAGAGGACATTCCTTCCCCGCTTTCCTAGAGGGACGTGTGCAAGGTCCTCGTGCCCATGTACAGTTGGACTCGCAACAGGAGCTGTCTTCACCTCCTGCCCCTACACCTCCTGCCCCTACACCTCCTGTCCCTACACCTCTGCCCCTACACCTCCTGTTGCCTCTCGGAGGCCCAGGAGGCAACGCCAACTGCCTCCCCGCCTTAGAGACTGTGTTGTTCCCTCGAGGACGAGGAACTTTTTGTTGGGGGGGCAGTGTAATGATCCTTGAAGAGTCATGTTAAGTGTTAATTGTTCATGTCCTGTTTATGACGCAAGGGTTGTTGGGAAATTAGATGGGGTGGGGCTAGAGGGAGTTTTGGCGGTTCTGTTGGGAGATTGGGAGCACCTGTTGTGAAGCTGAGGAGTTATGGCGTGGGTCACGGCCAAACAGTGACTCTGAGGTTACTGGCCTGTTATTTGTGCTCTTTAATAAAGTGTTGGCTGAAGCAGAACGTCTGGTGCTTGAGTGACCGCGACAACGTTACAGTACATTATTTTATCAACTGAAGTTATTGAAGTTCCATGATTTGGTAGACTATAATATTTTATCAGTTATGTATAGGGCTCAAAATAATGCATTACCTTTAAATATCCAAATGCATTTTGTTAAAAGACAAAGTTGTTATAATCTTAAGGGGACAGAGATGTTTGTAAAACCACAATTCAGAACTAGTTTGAAGGGACGTTCTACCTCAATCCAGGGAATTAGATTATGGAATGGCTTGGAGAATGTAGTTAAAAATGCCAAGTCAATGTTTACATTTAAGAAAATGATCAAAACGAATGTGTTAAAAAAAATATATGAAATAGCGTAATGTGTATTGTATTAGTTAGAAAATTAGAAAGAGTTAGTCATTTTGTACTGTTGGTTGAAGATTATTATTGTTTAATCTGACTGTTGGAAAAAGGGGCAGATATAATAAGATTTATTCTTCTTTCTGCTACCTTTCATTTTTTTTATTTATATTTTGTACATTATCATTTATGGGATTGTCTTGTATTTGTAAAAAAAATGAACAAATTTAATAAACATAAACATTTGTCTTTAAAATATTAATTTCCATTTAAAAAAATGGTAATAGCACCACTAGCGCCTTTAAAATATTAACTTCCATTATTTTTTTTTTAGAATAGCGCCACTAGTGCCTTTAAAATATTAATTTCCATTCATTTTGTTGTTGTTGTGTGTTTTAATAGCGCCATAATAGCGCCCCCTTCATTTCCGGAGTGCAATAACCACTTCCGGGACTGACACTGCCGTCATCCGCAAGCTGCAGCGAGGTGTGTATTTGCATAGATATAATAAACATATATATACATGTATATATTATCTATGTGTATTTGTGTGGAGGAGGAGGTGTTCAAGATGGCGCTCTAGGCGGACGCAATGTGGGAGCTCTGATATTCAACCGACACATTTTCATATATTAAAGGGAGTTGTTTGCTACAAGGAGACATTCTGCTGACAAGGTACCATAATAAGTGTATAGACACTGTAGAGTGATGTGAAGGTGCAGAAAGAAGAAAACACGAGTCCAGCAAACTATCCACCGCTAGCGTAGCTAACAACAAGCTAGCTGGATCTAAAAGTTCGACCGCTGCCAGCATGCATGATTATATTAGCCCAGATGTTGATGAGGGGATGGAAGCAGAGTTTCCACCTCTGCCCGTGACACCCTCCAAGGTTTACAGCAGAGAAACAAAGGAAGCTACAAGATACCGAGTTTCCTTCTGATGAGAAGCTACGTCTGGATTTAGCTCCGTGATTTATTTCAATTACTAATGAAAAAAGACTTCTCGTGAGTCAAATACTTTATTCTGTGATTTAGTTCCAAGCTGCTGCTGCCAGAGGCTTGTAACACTGCAGCTTCTTGTCTGTGGAGAGGAAGTTAGTTCACTCTGTTAGCATCTGTAGCTGTTAGCATGTGTAGCTGGTAGCATGTGTAGCTGTCAGCATCTGTAGCTGTCAGCATCTGTAGCTGTTAACATCTGTAGCTGTTAAAGTCTGTAGCTGTTAGCATCTGTAGCTGTCAGCATCTGTAGCTGTTAACATCTGTAGCTGTTAAAGTCTGTAGCTGTTAGCATCTGTAGCTGTTAGAGCCTGTAGCTGGTAGCATCTGTAGCTGTTAACATCTGTAGCTGTTAACATCTGTAGCTGTTAACGTCTGTAGCTGTTAGCAGCTGTAGCTGTTAGCAGCTGTAGCTGTTAACATCTGTAGCTGTTAACATCTGTAGCTGTTAACATCTGTAGCTGTTAGCATCTGTAGCTGTTAACATCTGTAGCTGTTAACATCTGTAGCTGTTAACGTCTGTAGCTGTTAACATCTGTAGCTGTTAACATCTGTAGCTGTTAGCGTCTGTAGCTGTTAACATCTGTAGCTGTTAACATCTGTAGCTGTTAACATCTGTAGCTGTTAACATCTGTAGCTGTTAACATCTGTAGCTGTTAACATCTGTAGCTGTTAACATCTGTAGCTGTTAACGTCTGTAGCTGTTAACATCTGTAGCTGTTAACATCTGTAGCTGTTAACTCTGTAGCTGTTAACGTCTGTAGCTGTTAACATCTGTAGCTGTTAGCATCTGTAGCTGTTAGCATCTGTAGCTGTTAACATCTGTAGCTGTTAACATCTGTAGCTGTTAACATCTGTAGCTGTTAACATCTGTAGCTGTTAACATCTGTAGCTGTTAGCATCTGTAGCTGTTAGCATCTGTAGCTTTTAGCAAGTGTAGCTGTTAGCATGTTTAGCTGTTAGCATGCTTAGCTGTTAGCATGTGTAGTTGTTAGCATGTGTAGCTGTTAGTATCTGTATCTGTTAACATCTGTAGTTGTTAGCATATGTAGATGTTAGCATGTGTAGCTGTTAGCATGTGTAGCTGTTAGCATGTGTAACCGTTAGCATCTGTAGCTGTTAGCATGTGCAGCTGTTAGCATTTGTAGCTGTTAGCATATGTAGCTGTTAGCATGTGTAGCTGTTAGCATGTGTAGCTGTTAGCATGTGTAGCTGTTAGCATGTGTAGCTGTTAGCATGTGTAGCTGTTAGCATGTGTAGCTGTTAGCAGCTACGTCTCGTTGTCACGTGCTTGGATAATCTAGTCTCGTGACTGTGTGTGTGTTTTTCTGTGTAGGAGCAGGAGCTTCACGTCAGACCTCCACCAACCACATGTTTGTTCTCTAACAGGTATGGTTGTAATTTCTAGTAAAATTGTTCAATATTATACTTCGGTCCAGCAGCCTCCACTTCTAAGTCAGCGCTCAAGCGGTTCGGTTGCTCACGCGCTAACACCATGAATTAGGTAGTCACGCTTGCAAGATTCTTTCAAAATAAAAGCTGATCTGTGTCTCCTGTTGGTACAAACTCTGTACATAAAACACATGTTAGCACTGGAAGCTGTAATGGGACCAACATTCCTGCTCAGCTGTTTCCACTAAAAGTTTAAAGACCGTGGAAAGTAAATTTCAATATTTTCTTCAATAAACATTATAAATGTCATAATTGTAATGTTGTAAATGAGTAAAAAGTCTCAAAATTGTAGATAAATTAATTTTGGAGTTATAGATCAACTTGTGTATAAAGATATGTCTGTTTCAGGATTTTTTAGGCGTGTTTTAAATGTGACCGCGTTTCGTCACGCGGTCTTCTTAAGTATAGCCCCACCCCCTGCAGCTCCAGCCGTATAAATTAGATCTCGCCTCGGTGGAGCCGTTCACTCGCGAATCGCAGATAGCATCAGATAGCAATAGCATAGATATTTTGTTCATTGTTAGCTAGCTAATCAATTACGCCTCGTTCGTGCATCTGTGCCCGACAAGTTCACAAGCTCCTTTTTTGCTAAGAAAATGTGACAGGTCCATTGCATACTTAGTTATCAACGTGATTACTCTATATTTTAATCACCAACACAGACCCCGCATGCGATGTGACCGGGTCGGACCGGGTGCATTAACAGCATTGTTGCTGTTATTGCTCGTATCACTCAGCCCTCTGTGAATAGCAAACAACCATCAGGGTGCTAATGATCCATTGTTAGGCTGATGGCCCTCCTTGATCATGTGAGCAGCTGGTTTCAGGCTGTCATCAGCCAACTGGTTGTGTAACACTGTGAGAGGGTGCTATTTATAAGACTGAGCTGAACACAGCAACTCAGACTGAGGAAGTCTTTCGGACGAAAGACGTAACGTTTCTACATTTTTATTTTTATTTTGCTTTGTTTTGTTTTATTTTTGAATGTCCAGAGGTCCAGACTTAGCTTTTTTAGATATCTGCAATGGTTTTTGCCAGGATTCCAAAAGATTCTTAAAACCATTTAGAGAGGTCAGGGCCGAGAGCTTCAAATCTTTTTGTAAGATATTCCAGGAAGCAGGAGCAGAGTAGGAGAAAGACCTTTTTCCAAGTTCAGTCCTCACTGAGGGAACACTGCAGGTGATCATGTCCTGAGAGCGCACACTGTAGCTGCACTCACGCAAAGACATGTAGGAGGAGATGTATGAGGGCAGCAGACCGAGAAGTGATTTAAAGATGAAAGTGTACCAGTGGAAGAGTCTGCGTGAGGATAATGATGTCCAGTTAACCAGTGAATACAGGGTGCAGTGGTGGGTACGATAATCACAGCCAGTTATGAATCTCATGGCCGGGGCATAGCTCCGCGCTAGCGCGAGGCCACGCGGTGCCACGCTTGAGCGAGCGCCGCGGCACAAGCCTTTGAACGCTCGCGCCAAGCTCAAATTTTACGACCACTCACGCTCGCGCGGTCTCTCACAATAAACTGCCCTGGTGGCGGACTGTTTTGTGTGACACACAAATTAATTAAATTCCTTTCTTTATCGCTGATCGGGCCTTTTCTTTTGTTTTTTTGCCTAAAACAAGTGATCGCTTGAAGCGGTCACCATTCACTTCCTCCTCCGATGAGGAGGAATGAATGAACTTGTCATGTCCAACGTGGATGCGCAGGTTCTAAACATTTCCTGGTGTGCTTGTCTGTGGGTTGAAGGACCAGCGCTCCCTGTTTTAATTTTAATTTTTAGGACTTTTTTATTAACATATAAACACAGAACAAAGCTGCACAGCCCTCTGCTTTTGCCGGTTCAGACCCGACATTCTTCTCAGACCCGACCTGTCAATCAAATCAGTAGGCTGTCAGCAAATGACCAATCAGCGGCCTCAATTTGTCCCGTAGCTAAACGCTCCGCCCTGCTTCTGCTCAAATGACATCAAGTATTTGGAGCGAAAACGTTGGAGCCACACGCTGTGCTCTGCTGTGAACACCCCACGCGCGCGTGGCGCGGAGGTCTGCCTCGCCCTTTAGAGCACCATGGTAGACAACATCTAACATCCGCAGGGTGCTTGTAGGAGCATTCATGTAGAGAATGTCACCGTAATCAATGGAGGGAAGGAAAGTCACAGATACAAGGCGTTTCCTAGCATTCAGTGTTAGACATGATCTGTTTCTGAAAAAGAAACCCAGTTTAACTTTCAGTTTCTTCTCTAGGTTTTCCACGTGTAGTTTAAATGAGAGATGTGAATCGACAGGGATACCCAAATATTTATAGGAATCAACAAACTCAATAGGGACACCATTTGAGGATAAAATCAGAGGAAGAACTGCTGGGACCGACTTCCTATTTGAAAAAAACATCCCTTTTGTTTTATCAGCATTTAGGACAAGTTTGAGACGGAACAAATCTGACTGGATGATGTCAAAAGCAGATTGCAGTAACTGGAAAGCCTTAGCTACTGTTTTAGCTCGGCAATAAACAACTGTATCATCAGCATAGAAATGTAAGGATGCATCAGGGATGCTCTGACCTACATTAGCTATGTAGATTGTAAAGAGGGTTGGTCCTAAAACTGAGCCTTGTGGTACACCATTTTTAACTGTTAAATAGCTGGAAAAAGTAGCTGGAAAAAGTACAACAAAAAGTACTGTATAACTCTGAATTATAAATGGTGAACTGGTTTTAAAATGATTTTAGTTGCTGTTATGGCCATGAAGGACAGATGCACATTTTATTCAAGTTTTATTCAGCAACATGCGTACATTACACATAAATGTTTTTTTCACTGAAACTAAATGAATGTTCGAATTTCTTCCTGATCATTTTGAAAGAGATTTAGTAACAACTTGAGTTAGACACATCATGCCAGAGTAAGGACGACACGTGTTCCTTGTGTTATGGACCTGTAGTGATACACCTAACCTCTGATATTTTAGGCTTGACCTTTAAGTACACCTCTCTGTATCTCTCTGAAACTCTCAGCGCTACACTTTCTTGAAGCTCTCAAGGACACTATTTTTACAATTATTATGAATTAATGGACACTAATTAATCAGATTGAACTTTCTCTTTAATGTGTGTTGATTCAGAATTGATCAAACAGTATACTTTTTGTCATTTCAATGATGATCTGTTACTTGCATGAGTTTGACCTTCTGCTGGTTTTATTTCTGCAAGAGCAAGCAGGCTCTGTCTCTAAGGCAGGAGTCGGGGTAAGAGCTGTTCTCTTCCTTCTCTGTTTTGTCTATGAAGTTAGCCATACTATTCTCTGTGCTCACAAGCAGGCCACCTGGCTGTTTATGTAAACAGTTTTCCTGTTGTCCGTCAAGAGACTTTCTGCCTATGGAATTAAACTTCCATCTTTTATTTTGTTAAACCAGCCTGTAGCCATTAAGAGTCAGAGTCAGAGAGTCTTTATTGTCATTTGCACCGCATGTGGTACATGAGATGAAAACGAGATTATGTACACGAGGTCCCAGTTACATCCAACAACAAATGAAAGAGAAAAACAGTAATAACATCTAGAACTAACTAAGAAAAACATCAACTAGTAATACACTAAGCCTAATATAGTGGGAATAAACAGCAGCACGAACATGAGTTTGTATGAGCAGATGGTCACAGATGAACACAGATGAACACAGCAACAAGAAAACAGATCAGCATCAGTATGATGTGATATTTTGCAGTGTTTATTTTTTATTTTATTTTTATTTATTCATGAGTCTAACAGCCTCAGGGTAGAAGCTGTTCCTCAGTCTAGTGGTTCTACACTTGATGCTCCTCAATCTCCGTCCTGAGGGGAGTGGGGCAAAGAGTGAAGGAGGTGGGGAAGACCCCGCCTCCCATATAAAGGTAATTTCCTGCATTTTTAGTTAGTTTTTTGGAGAGAACTAACTGACAACCTGCTTCTCTCCTCTGGAGAAGCTGGAGACGTTCCGGTCAATGTGTCAAATAGACCCACGTTTCCAGCGAGGCTTACAGCACGTCAGCTGTTAGCCATCTGAGGGTCACTGCTCCAAGCTGTGAACACTTTTCCTGGAAGTTATCTTGAAACCAAACCGGAGCTGATAACATTACTCTGGGAGGCAAAGCAGATCTCACGAGACCGTGGCAGGATGAAAATGTGTCGCCTGTAAAACGCAGCCGGCAGGCGCGTCTGGCTTGACTAATTTACTGGAGTCGAGATAAGAAAATCTTCACAAAGGTAAAACGTCGTTTCATCACGGTACGGATGTCCAGCCGAAGCCAAACAGAGGATGAGCCACTCTGGTTTACATCTCAAGATAAGATTCAACCATTTCCTTTCTCCTTCCTCCTAAACTCCTCCTATTTCTTATTTTTCATAAGCTATTAATCTGTCAAGTAATGTGCCAACAGTTAAATCCTAACTGTCTGTTTGTTTTAATTTGAATTCTTGTCAACGTAGTTATTAAATCAGAGCTAATATCGATACAAATGTTTAATGTAATTTTTGTGATAGTTTCAATAAAAGGTCTATTTTTTTGGTAGACCAACATAAGTTGAAGCCTCTCGTGAAATTACATTTTTCCTAATTACAGCAAAAGCAATTTAGTATCGGAAAAAGGAAGAACTCGCGCATTGGTGGCAGTTTGTGCAATTAAAGTCTGCTCAGATCTGCGCATCTACAATAATGGTGGCCCAGTAAGTGCTTAAATACCTTACCACGCCATTATTTCATTACAGACCTACAAAGTTTTTGAACAGTTGAAGTCGTCCTGCTACATTTATTAAACATCAAATGTTTCTACAGCTTTCTCTTCTTTTATAAAATAGATTTTCTGAATCATTAGAAACTTCATTTCCTTCAAACTACTAATTGGTTTTTATTTGTTTAAAAACCCACATTTATCTAAGTCAACTGATCATAACGTTCATGTTATTAAATACAGTCAGTTATCACACTCACTGTTAAAGTCTAATAGAAACTAAATCAGTACAATTAATTTAAATGTTGCTCATTAATTGTTCTTTTAATTGTAATTAGAATTTTTACTTGATGATGTTCAAATCAGTTCCTACAACTTGTGTTTCTTGAACAAATTGTTTAAAATATTTACTAATTCTATTAAAAGCTGCAACAGAGTTGAGCTGACGTTAAGGAGAGCGTGTCAGAAAAATGTGATTGTGTGGGCGTTAAATAGAAAGGAGGCGTCGTGCTGCAGCCGCTCCAAAAGGATGGAAATAGCTGCTGGGACGTTGTTGTGATAGTTTTTAACTTTAAAGTTTGTGAAACTTCATCTGTAGGACTTTTGTTACTTGTTAACTCTTTGTACCTTTTCTTATGGTTTATATATTTTTAGATTCCCATAGAAGTGATGAAGACTTTCCAGATGTTCCAGCCATCGGTTTTTAAAGATCAAAACTGGAAATCATAAATAAAGAGGAATGGGTCAACAGATACTGACTGCATCAGGTTTGGTCCTGGAGTTTTGATTTCAAATTTCTAATAGACTTATTCATTATTGTTAAACAAGTAAGTGACTAAACATTGTTCACTTTAAAGATAATAATATTTTAAACTACAAAGGTTGTTAAGAAGGTGAATAGGAGACAAATAATATCTGATTGTTGAGCTGAGACATGAAAAGACTGAATGTAATTCAAATAAGTGATAAAGTTCACAATCACATTTGACTCTTCAAGAGAATTGTGTGTAAATAAATGAAACAATGATCTGTTTGAACCTTTAAGGTCAAGATGCAGGTGAATCCAGTCAGAAATGTTCTTTGTATAAAACTAAACACTAGAACACTACCTGACTGGATAAATGTGGATCCAGCAACACAATTCCCTCAAAAACTACGTTTCTACTACAGCTGTGTAAAGTATTGCTGTGTGAATGTAAAATATGTCATATTTAATTGTAATATGTTTCTTCTGAGTGTTTTGTCTGGCTCCATGTTACTTCATTAGTTGGCTCCATGTTTGGTTTCTGATGAACCGTGCACTGTGTGCACAGAAATCCACAATCAAAGCAAACACATGCAATGGAAGAACTTACAGGAAGCAGCTTTATGTCATGATGTTTATCATTTTAAATTATTTAGTCATTTTTACATTCAGATATTAATAACAGCTTTATGGTGAGAGTTACTTATAAAATAGTGTAAATTCATTAAAGTTGAACGTGTTAAGGAGATTAAAGGTCTAACATTCCTTGAAATCATCAGAACATCTGGTCATAGTGGATGTAGTTTTAGATGTTTGAGTCAAACTGTACAGATGACCTTATGAACAATCTCAGGTTATTTTGGGAGATCATTTGTGATCTGTTACCTCTTGAAATATGTTTTGAGGATGACTCTCAGCTACTGCCACATCAGCTGCACTTCAGTATCTGACAGACTCAGAACTTGTGATTTTTGGTTCAATTAGCTGTGGTGGCCATCTTGAATAGGTTGACTCCCAAATATAGATTTACTTACAAATATTACTTTTAGAGACTTTGACTCAAATCAATCACTAATTTCATAACATCATTTGAGAATGTAAAGGATAAATAAAGAATAATTTTCACCCAAATCAATGATATTTCTAACTTATTTAGCAGATCTGGTGAGACACGTGAGAAATGGTTCCACGAGCAGCTCTGAGTCTTGAATGAAGAACTCCTGGAACATGCTGGGTCCAGTTTGTAAATGAGAACTGGTTCTCAAACATTTCACCAGTAAAATCAGATCAAATGTCAGAGAGAACAGTTTGAACAGTCTGTTGTGTTCTTCACATCTATGTTCATTCTCTAGAAGTGTTTCAAAACATCTTGAATTGTGTCTCCAATCCTGATAATGCAGCTATGAGCAGCAGCTCTGTTTCCTCTTCGACAGCCGATCACTTTTATCATGAAAGTTGCATCATAAGAAATTCTCTGTGCATTTTCCATTATCACCAAACAAATGAACAGGTCTGTGCATGAAGCACAAAATATGATAAACAACATGGGAATGATCTGAAGAAATTAATGCACGTCTGTCTTGGGGGGTGGTCCTCAAGAGTACCTCGTTGGTCATTCAGGTTAGACTTCTGGTCACATGATGACAGAGTGGGTGGAGTTATGGTAGAAATTTGAAACTGTGAGCAAAAGACCTTGAACATCTGATTACCTGAGGGCATTCTCTCTGAGTCACAAACACCTGCCCCCATGAGGGGCAAGGTGCTGGAAGCCACGAGCGCCCAGCTCTGTCAAAGGAAAATATTAGTCAGTGGCAGGAAGCTACTGAGACGGCAGAAAGTCCTTCAAAATAAAATATACATTATGAAAAGGATGAAAAAAATACATAAATAAGACGCTCCTGAATATAAACCACAGGGTGCAAAGTGCAAGACTAAAGTAGTGCTTGTAGAAGGAAATTAAAGTAAATAAGTTGAAAACAAGCCAGTTTATGGTTATTGCAATGGATAGTATTTAAACCATTATAACTATGTCTTTGAAAAGTTCTCTGTGTTTTTTGGTTAAATATTCATGCTACTTCAAAGTCTTTAAAAAACAAATTTATTTTAAATTTAATATGAATAAAACGTAAAATGTTTTCGGGACGTTTTTGAAAGAAGAATATGTTTCATTTTTATAACTGGGTGTTCCTCTGTCAGCGTGATGTGAGACTAGTCTTTAAAACAAACAGTTTGTTTTTAAATAATTAATGGAAAGTGTTAACGGGAAAAGAAAATAGCTAAATTTATGAGGCTTAAATTTTCAAATTCCACATCAGATCTTGGTGAAAATTGGTCAGTAACATCTGGAGGTGTTCAGCAGTCAGCCTGAAGAGAGACTGGTCTCTGGAAACTTTATGGTTTTGTTTTAGTATTATTGGAAACTTCATGGAAAACAAATTAACCTTCTCACATAATGAACAAATGACCACACAAAAGAGTGACAAAAGCAAAAATATTATGGATCCATATTCATAGGTGGACATTAAAAATCATTTTATAACATAGCAAGAATGACATCATTCACAGCCTTTATTTTGAAAACATCTCACAAAGGTTACTATAATTCATAGTGTTTGTGTGCACAACAAAACCATCATTTTGAAAGTGGAGACTGGCTTGACGGCATTTTTTACTGCCTGATGTTCTCAGAGTTGGGGCAGGAGCTACATGTCAGACCACCACCAACCACATGTTTTATCTGTTACAGATGAAGTTCATGTTAATAAATGTTGTGAAGCTGAGAAGAGTTCCTGGGTGAGCGATTCATCAGTTCACTGGTATCAAACCAAACATCAGGGTTACACAGGTATGTATTTATTTACTGCAGTCTAAAGTGAAGTGTGGAGCTAAGCTGTGTTAGGAACTGTTTGGATCCTGCAGTCAAGCTGTCTGCGTTTTGGATTTGTTGAAATAAATCTTGCTCTTCTTCACAGCTTGTTACGTCATCATGTTTTGTTCAGATTCAACTAGAAAAGGTATTCCTCTACACCGAAATATCCAGGAATTCAGAAATATAAACTGTTTGGTATATTAGTTTAAATATTTGTTGGCATATCATCAGAAAAGTCACTTCAATACTGTCCACTTATCAAAATGCTCTAACAAACAAAAACTCACATCATCAACAAGTTTCATTCAAAAGAATATTGTAAGCAGTTTTACTGTGATATATTTACTGGTACATGCACATACTGTCATAAGAACTTCTGTAACTCACTAGGAAAAATAAGTTTAATTTGATTTTCGTCTTTCAGATTAAAAACCCTTATTTGCCACTGGTGTTGATAAATTCAGGAAATTTGTTCAACTCAGTTCTGGTGGTTTTGGAGTGATGACAGGATGCATCCATGCAGCCTATGTGAATTATAATTCCATGGACAGAGGGTGGGAGTGTGTTCAGGCTGGGGAGTTTTACAAGAACGATGAGGACTGTGGCTCCTTGGATACAAATTGTAATGACATTGAAGTAATGAATATATTGTGGGACTGAATAACCGTGAATGAGCGTGGTCGGATGAAAAAGGGTGTGAGGAGATGCTGATGGTGGACACATGAGGCTGTGTGGAGGGGAGGGGTGGTGGAGATTTGAGGATGATTTTTGCACTAGTGACAAAAGGACAGGTGAGCTGTGGCACTAGTATG
Source organism: Garcialebias charrua (assembly GCA_038048925.1). Taxonomy (NCBI): domain Eukaryota; kingdom Metazoa; phylum Chordata; class Actinopteri; order Cyprinodontiformes; family Rivulidae; genus Garcialebias; species Garcialebias charrua. Next base: position 6,456 of record JBBPBX010016893.1, on the reverse strand, counting down.
ATCTGTTTCGTGGAGAGACGGCGAGACCCGGTACAGGAAGTTCAGAGGGGGAGTATTTTGAGGAAAAAGTGAAGTTAATGAGTCCCCGAGGCTCAATGGGGTTAACCTGTATAAATAAAGGTTAACTTAAAATTTGCTGTGGACTTTGGGCTTCCCCAGCCAGGAGGGAGAAGTCTTGCAGACTGAAAGTGTCAAATCAGTTTTTCTGGCAGATGCTATGATGCACTGAATGATGGGGGTGTTTGTCTCTCCAGTTGTGAGTAATGTTCCAGGACTGGGTTGTAGGATCAGAGGGAGTGGAGGTGGCCACAAAATTCAGCTTGACCAAAACAAGGCATCAATGCCAGCTGGAATGGACTGCCACAGCTCAGTGGTCAACCAGTTCAGTAAGAATAAAAAGTAAAACACACACAGGTGTTGTGTACAAGTAAAGTTGTAGAAAAAAACTTAAATGGCTGTTTTTACCGACATAAGCATGGTTGTGCTGTGGGATTTCCAGTGTCTGGTTTGCATCCAATCTCTCCAATGAGGAAGTTGAAAGGGAGAACTGGACTTCTTCAGGTGAATACCACTGAGCCACTGGTTCAGTTATGTGGACGATAGGGCTGGATATTGTGGACAATTTCCTAAATCGATTCAATTTCAATTTATACTGTTCTGAATCGATTGTGATTCAATTCAATTTCAATTCAAATAATGAAAATTACAGAACTGTGTTACAAAATACAAATGTACTTTATTTTGTCTCTTCACCATAAAATCAGAAAAAGAGTTCAATACCAAAACAACTACAAATAAAGTCCAGTTGTTTTTGTATTGAACTCTTTTTCTGATTTTATCATGTCCTGGATGACTGAGAATCTTCACCTTCACCATAAACAAAATATAAAAACGCAAAGTGCAAATGCAGCGCAAACTTATAAATTTGGACTTGAACTGCAAACAAAACCGTCTCAAGTCTCAAAAGTATAACATTGAAAATAAAAGGAATTGCAAGTGAAGGTACCCTTGAACTAAAACATTCTATCACTGCAAATTGCATTAAGCAGGGTATCCGCGAGGTTGTAAAAGGTAATAAAAGGTAGTAAATAAAATTAACACAAATTACAACTATTCTTTTTTTTTTCTTTTTTCTCTCTCTTTTGTTTTCTATTGTTTATTGTTTGTTTGTTTGTTTATTGTTTAAGGAAATTCTACTATTGCTGTTCATTGGCCCTCATGCACGAACCGTTCGTACGCACAGATTTGTTCTTAAACTGTGCGTACGAGTGATTTAGGATCATTTGTGGCATTCAACAATGTTTTCGTATCCTAGGATTTTTTTCAGATACGAACAAAATTTACGAGTGGTCCGGAGCTGTCGTATATTTTAGGAGCGTCAGTCTGCTGTTATCCAGACGGATCTTCTCCACGAATAACTTCATATTTCGTTATTTAGAAAATATTTTGGGTTTAAAAATATCACGCACCATAATTATTCTTGACAATAGGTTATTCTGTTTGAATTAGAATTAGAATTTTAAGTTTAATTTGTCTGGTGTGTCGCGCAGGCCGTGCGCTCCCCTTGGTCATCAAAGCCGCTCCTCATATTAACACCAAGGTACATAAATTCCCATACACCGCCGCAGAACAAGTACGAATTAAGACTGATTTTCATTGCTGGACTGCTGTGCATGCTATTGCTGGACTGCTGTGCCAAACACCATCGGAGCAATTGATTATTAAATCTGATTCGAAATATAACCTGCAGAATGTGGTTGCGCCCTGACCAGGAGGTGCGCGCTGACCAGGAGGTGCGCGCTGACCAGGAGGTGCGCGCTGACCAGGAGGTGCGCGCTGACCAGGAGGTGCGCGCTGACCAGGAGGTGCGCGCTGACCAGGAGGTGCGCGCTGACCAGGAGGTGCGCGCTGACCAGGAGGTGCGCGCTGACCAGGAGGTGCGCGCTGACCAGGAGGTGCGCGCTGACCAGGAGGTGCGCGCTGACCAGGAGGTGCGCGCATCATTTGTGCTGCAAAACATGTTGGCACGCATCTTGCAGCGTGGCATTTATTGTCCACCATCTCCTGACCACCTCCTGTCCGTGCTGCGGCGAGATGTTTGTTTGAAGCCATTTTCAGATCAAACCATTTATTCTTGATTTCTGATACTGTACGACCCACGGGAGACAAAACATATGCACTACAATATTAATATGAAGTTAACTGTAGTTTCGAGACAATTTAAAATGCTTCTGTTGAAAAACACATCCGACACTTGCGGGGGGGTGGGGGGTAGCGGTGCGCCACGGCTCTTCTGAATAAGTGAAACTATAATGTAACACAGTACACTAAAATTAAAGATATTTGACCATCCGACACTTGCGGGGGGGTGGGGGGTAGCCACAGCGCGACTGAGAGCAGATCTCCGAACGCGTGAAGTTCCTCTTCGAGTTTGAATGAATGGACACTTCCTGCTGTCAGAAGGCAGGAAGCGTGGCCTTATATGGTGTTTTGAGGGGTGGAAATTATGTAAATTACCTTCCCGCGAGCACGCGCAGGTGAGTAGAACAGGTGGGATCCATCAACTTTAAGCAGCCCGTTTACACGCTTTTCCTGTGGATAGAAGACTTTGTTGGATCTGACGTGGCATGTTCGTACGAACGCTTCGTACGAACAAAAGTAGGAGAAATTTAGGATAAAAATACGAACATTTTCGTGCATGAGGGCCATTGTTCTTTAGTTTTAGCAGGTCGCTTTCGTAAATGAGCCCATGAGGTTCAAAAGATTTACCTGACTAAATAAAGGTTGAATGAATGAATGAATTAAAAAGTATTAAAAAGTAATAAATGTCATCTGATGAGGTATTAATTTTTTTAAACCTACACAAATATATTTTTCTTGTTCTGTCGGCTAAAAAAAGTCTGTGAATTTATTTATCTGTTCTAAATTTATGTTAGAGTAGGACCTAGCTAAAACAATGACGTCATATTGTCAGTCAGTGTGCGTTTGCACCTACAGCTGGCCGGGGCGAGGCTTTTTGTCATGTCTGTAAAAAGAAACAGGAAAGAGGAACGCGGCTTGATCCTCCATCATTTAACAAGAAAAGTACCTAAATAATTATTTGTTAGCTCAAAATTATAGCAAAGGTGTGTCTCAGTCTAATGTTTTCTTAATAAATGCACTTTAATGGTCAAATTAGCTGCATTTCACTGGGGCGGTGCAGCTGGATTGATGGTGTTGCACCAAATTCTGTGACTTATCAAATTCTGTGACCACAGGGGGTGACAACGTACATTCCTCTGTGTGTACGTCTTGAGTGGAAGTGAGAAGAAGAGTATTTAGGTAAACTGCGTAGCTCTAATAAACTGTGTAGCAGTAATGGAAATGGTACACTTCCCGAAATTTTATTTCAGTCGCATTGATGGGAAAAACTTAATGGGTAGGGGGTGTAGTGAAACACCTGATCTCTGACTTTCTGGTTAAAACACCTGAATTCACTTTTTCACTGCAGCTCTCAAGTGAATCTCCTTTTCTCTGAAAAACCTACAATGAAGGACAAAATTACTGTTTAATTTCAGTTTCAGTTTAATTCGAATTAAGAGACACAAATCATTCAGAAATAACTTCCTTTTAATTTGTGTTAATTCAGAATTAATCAACAGTATATTTTTGTCATTTAATGATGATCTGTTATTTGCATGAGTTTGACCCTTCTGCTGGTTTATTCTTCAGTACAAGTGTGCTTTAAATCTAAGGTACAAGTCAGGGTAACTTGTTAAGTGAAACCTCTCTGCTTTGTCTATCGAGCTAGACATAATATTTCACTTTACTGGCTAGTCCATCTGGCCGCTTCTCTAAACAGTTTTCCTGCTGTCCTTCAGAGATCTTCCGACTCTGAGAACTGAAAAATCACTCCACTATTTTCTTAAAACAGCAAATCAGCGGAGCGAAGTGGGTTAGAACAGCCCTCCACTTAAAACCCCTTCCTGCCCGTTTTGCTTCAGTGTGAAAAGGGAGAACTGAACTGAACAACTTGGTTCTTCTCTGGAAACTGGTTGGACGTTGTGGTCAAATGCCAATTAGACCCACGTTTCTCAGCCAGAGTCACCCCGAATTTACACTGCATGCGTTCCGGTTCCGCTCCGCAGGTCGCAGCTCAGCGAGTCCAATTTCCACTGCCTCCGCTCAGCTCAGGTCCGGCTGGATGCGCCGCTCCGAGACGCATGCGCGGGAATTGCGAGATCGCGCGATAAATCAAGTGATAAATAAGTAAGTCAGAACAAAACAATTCATTCGGTGGAAGAAGGAGAACAACAGTAGAGACTGCTGCCTTGATCTTCTCTCGTAAATGAGCTACAGGACATGGTTTGAGCAACAGGAAGTGATGTTTACATTTCAGAATAAAATACTTTTTTATTTATTTATTTCTTGTATTGCGTTTGTAGGCGTAGTCATAGTCATAAATATAATAGTTTAGTCATAGAATAGTCATAAATGATAGTTTGACAGCATTTTTGTACAAATAAATCCGTATAGAGCTAGGATTAGTCCGCCCGTGGTGATTTTATTTTGTAAATACGGAAGTTGTGCTCGTTCCTTTTCCTGTTGGTGCGACGTAATCTTCAAAAGTTGACTCGGCACAGCTCCGTCCGGCAGAAATAGAAAAATTTCTAATTTTGACGGACTACCATCCGTTCGCCACAGCTCGCCACCGCCGTGCGGAGCCAGTGTAAATTCTCTCATTGATTATAATGGGTGCGTATTTGCTGCGGAGGTCGGACCGGAGCGGGGCGGAACCGGAACGCATGCAGTGTAAATTCGGGGTTACAGCACAGCTTTGCTGTAACTCACTCATTTCTTTTATGAAATAATTTATTTTCTGAAAGTCTTATTTTGAAACTACTCAGGACGTTGGCCTTGTTTCCTGCCGAGAAAGGCGAGTTTCTCGTATCATTGAATCAGCACACACGCGTTTAAGTTCAACTGGACGTCTACTGGACCAAACAATCCGTTAAGTGTCCACGGTACTTCTCAGCTCTTATCTCCAGAGACGTATCGTCACCAGGTAAAGAGTCGTTGATTGTATGCTGAGCGTGCGGGGAAGCCCAGCTGAACTCGTTTGGAAAAAAGTGTCACCCTGTCTTATTCAAAATAATTGACTTCTTAGAAACTTCATCTTTCATCCCTTAAAACTTCCTCCTTAAGTTTATTTCTCCTAAGCCAGTAAACTTTTAAGTAAATGTGCCAGCAGAAAGTTAGACTTTAACTTGTCTGTTTGTTTCTATTTGAATCTTGTCTACCGTAGTTTATATGAAATCTACATCAACTAATCTCGATACAAATGTTTGATGTACTTTTATGATTTTCTCAATAAAAGGTTCATCTCCTGGGGAATCAACATAAGTTGACGTTTCTCGTGAAATTACATTTTGTCTAGTCACAGTTTAATCGGTTTTAAATCCAAAAAAGAGCGAACTCGTGAAGAAATTTGGGTCAGGTAAAATCTGCTCCAATTTTCAATTAGTTAGCACCGTACGTGTTTCATCCACATTTTGATTGCACCGTACGTGTTCTACTACATATTTGGTGGCTCGTCCGATTCTCTGAACGGATTTAAATTAAATTTTTGATTTTTGTAATCTAATGTTACGGTGTGATGGCATGATTATTATCCTTATTTTTGGACTTGGAACGATAATTCTGGCTGATGAGTGTCCGGAAATTGCGATTGTTACATTGTCTGTCATTTCACGTTGGAATTATTTTTGTTTCACTTTTAAACGTCTGTTTGAAGCTGCTGGTGGTGAATCTTGTCTGTGTCTGTGAGACATTTTGATAATGTGTCGCACGTTGCATACATTTTTCATTGTGGTTGACCGCTGTGTCAATCTTTCAAAGCTCTTCTTATCTTATTACATCTGCGGATTACTGTTGTGTGCTGTTTTCACATTGTCGTGCAGCTCCAGTGTACCTATTTCTGTTTACAACGTGGTTTGTTTGTGGTTCGGGAGAACCTACTCAGCTTCTGCATTTGGACCGGACTATTAGTTTGGTTCCGACGAGAAGGGTCTGTTGTTTTCAACAGTTAGAAGTAGGCATGTAACGGTTGTAGTGGGTGTACCGAACCGTTTCGGTACAACACGTTCGGTTCGGTCCACCTCCGTACCGTTTCGGCTATTTTTTTCACTCATTGAACGTTAATATATGCGCCGCGGAACAAAATTTCCTGGGCGCGTTTCAGCACGGAGCTATTATCGCGCAGCACGCGCAGCATTATTAGCCATTAGCTGCTCGCTCCGGTCTCCTGTTTGGGAACGTTATGGCTTTCTTGTTAAGACGAGCGCACATTCAAAGCTGTGTGTGTGGACGACTCTGCAGCAGACAACACGTCTAACGTGAACGCGCTTGAAACTTTGTCATCGGAATGTGAACGAAGAAACCGCAGCTGTTACAAAGTGCGCTAACAACACAGCAGCT
>JBBPBX010016892.1:35276-47513 GCA_038048925.1 Garcialebias charrua | reverse complement strand
GAAGGAAATAGGAGGAAAAAGGGAAGTTTATCTTGCATTTATAAAACCAGATGACACTCTTCCATACGCGTCCAGCTAAAATATCATCACACCTCCAGTAAACAAACAGCTGCTCCTTTACCTTAAGACGTCCGTCCCGGTTCTGGTAAAGAGCTGTGATCAGCCTTGGACGTAAACGGGTCGTAGGTCCTGCAAGTCCAAGCTGGACTCCAAATGTGTTTACCTTCTCAGTGTCGGTGAAACTTGCTTTAGTCGGCAGAAGTCGTGGCAGTCATGGTTTGGTTTCAAGATAACTTATTCCAGAAAGGAATTTCATTCAAAGTTATGCGCTTACGCTCGGTTCGAAGTGGACTAATAACCAGCATGTTATTAGCCCTTACTGAAGAACGAAGGTCTTTGGCTCTTGACCAAACGTCCGACAGCTAAAAGAGAAAGTTCGCATCTCCTCTTCCTCACAGGAACTGGAAGTTCCAGCAAAGCTTGGAACTTTTAAGAGAGGATCTGAGATCAGTGACTTGTTCCTTTTCCCATTGGTTTGGACGACCAGTGGAAGGGAGTTAGAGACAAGTCAAGGAGTTCACTTGCTGTTATCAAGATTCAAGGTTAAAGCCAGAAGCAGAAAGAAATGTTTAGAAAAAAGACAGACACTTAGTCACCAGTAGTAAAATACTTGGATTAGCATCTTAACACTTCTAAAACAAATATGAAAAGCTCAACTTGACATAAAATTCAACTTTGCCATAGTTAGACACCATCATATGGTCAAGTAACACAGTAATGCTTCACATTAAAGAATAACACAGCATAGTAGCACTTTGAGATTTTCATTAATGAAAAGTGCGTTATAAATTAAATTCATTATTATTATAATAGCACATATCATGAAAATGACTAAATGTTATTCTTTTGATTACATTAGAATAAAATTAACGAAGCCAATAGTCTCTTTGTGAGTGACTATGTTCTCAGATTACAACTAATGGAATAAGTTGTAGTAAATGTCTGTTTGCTGAGAGGGTCAGCAAAAATCATCACTGGAACAGTTAAAAAAAGACGAAGGTGTAATCTCGCCTCATAGGGGACCTCGTCATGTCCACTACACATCTGTTATTGTATTTTTCACCATTTATGATCTTTTTTGTCTTTTCCATCATTTGACATTTGTTTTTGTCTTTTTCATAATTTATGACCTTTGTCGTCTTTTCCGTCATTTAAGACCTTTGTTGTTGTTGTTGTTCCTTCAGCTGGTATTCAGTTTTCATGCATCAGAGAATGATTTTTCTAACAGGATTTGTTCTGACTCAGAATCTAGAGTTCTGATCCATGAAGGAAACTTCTCTTTGAGTTTTCATATGTGATAAATAAACAACAAACTGATCAATATAAAAACTGCTCAATACTTTTATCAGATTTATACACTTCAACCTCAGAGCGAACCGAAGCAGCAGCTGAAGCTGAGACTTCAGAACCACACTGGGTCGAACATCTTTATCCTTCGTCTAAGTCTAAAGATGATTGATCATCGTGAGAACTGATTGATTCTTCTGACAGATGTTTAAATTGATCTAAATAAACTTTTTAAATCCACTTTTCTTTTTTGTTGTTACCAGATACAATTAGGTTGAGATGGTTGAAAACTTTTGCACAGTACTTTATGTCCACAGTTTTAAAAAAAGTCCAACTGGCACTGCTCTGTTTGGACTTCTTCAAGGTTCTGAAACTAAATCCAGGACACACTTTGACAGTGGACTCTGAATACAGGGTGGACTCTGGACCAAATGGACTCTGCGTATAGGGTGGACTCTGAGGACCAGGTGGACTCTTTGTACAGGGTGGGCTCTGAAGACCAGGTGGACTCTGAGGACCAGGTGGACTCTGAGAATGGAGCCCTTTAGGAAGAAGACATTGAGACACCGAGACGAGCTTTAATTAAAACCTTCTGTTTTCAAGAACAAACAGAATCGAGGAAACGGACAAAAACCAAACACCTGAAGTTCTGATTCTGTGTTTTTACCAGGAAGTTCTGGTCCAAATGGGTCGACCGCTTCAGTCCCGTTGTCTTTCTCAGACGAGTTTAAAACGTTAATCAAAAATAAAGAGAGGTTTTAAAATGTGTGGGGGGACAGGTCACTCTGACGGCCCACACAGTTGTGAGGCGGTCCTGCCAGAAAACCAACAGGATTATGGACTGATGGCCCAGAACCAAACTGAGTCGAATCGTCAGGATGAAGGTTTTGACGACCTGGATGAAGGTGACCTGCAGCAGCCAGAAGCTCCTCAGAGCAGTCTCATCCAGCAGAGACAGGTCCATGGAGTCCATCTGACTGGACGGCAGCTGGACGCTCTGCAGGACAGAGTCCAGGTTTAGATTACAGGTTTTCATCGGGTCTCATGGATCCTACAGCCGGTGACATTCACCTCGCCGTTTCCAACAGGGACGCGGTCCTCGTGTTCTACTGCGACGGGAGAGCCATTCACTGATGCTGAAGACTGGCTCTTTGTGGTGGGGGACTGTCACAGCAGGAGACTTGGGAAGCCTGAGGAAACAGGAAGTGAAAGAGTTTGACTTCATGCTCTGAAAAAGTGAAATCGGGAATTAAGTGAGATGTTGACATCCTCTAAATCCTGACTCCGTGTTGCGGTTGATCAAACATCCTGTCAGAAAAATCTTGTTTAAAAAGTCTTCATGAAAGGCCTTGTGCCCTGAGTTCAAAGGTCAGGCCTTGGGTTCTGAGGTCAAATGTCAGGTTTTGAGCACAATCGTCAAAGGTCAGGCCTCGGACTCCGAGGTCAAAGGTCAGGCATTGGGCACAATGGTCAACGGTCAGGCCTCGGACCCTGAGGTCAAAGGTCAGGCTTTGGGCACAAAGGTCAGGCCTTGGGTTCCGAGGTCAAATGTCAGGCCTTGAGCACAATCGTCAAAGGTCAGGCCTCGGACTCCGAGGTCAAAGGTCAGGCATTGGGCACAATGGTCAACGGTCAGGCCTCGGACCCTGAGGTCAAAGGTCAGGCTTTGGGCACAATGGTCAAAGGTCAGGCCTCTGATTCCGAGGTCAAAAGTCAGGCCATGGGTTCTGAGGTCAAAGGTCAGGCTTTGGGCACAATCGTCAAAGGTCAGGCCTCGGACTCTGAGGTCAAATGTCAGGCCTTGGGCACAATGGTCAAAGGTCAGGCCTTGGGTTCTGAGGTCAAAGGTCAGGCTTTGGGCACAATGGTCAAAGGTCAGGCCTTGGGTTCCGAGGTCAAAGGTCAGACTTTGGGCACAATGGTCAAAGGTCAGGCCTCGGACTCTGAGGTCAAATGTCAGGCCTTGGGCACAATGGTCAAAGGTCAGGCCTCGGACTCCGAGGTCAAAATTCAGGACTTGTGCTCCGAGATCAAAGGTCTGGCATTGGGCCCTGAGTTCAAAGGTCATGCTCTATGTCATATGAAGACATTAGTGGGTCAAAAGCTGGGGACTGAGGGGGGAGATTTAAATACCATACCATTTTATTTATAGAGCACTTAAAACAGTGACAAGGCCAACCAAAGTGCTGTACAAACAGAAAAACAGGCAACACATAAGCAACATACAAAATGAAGTAAAATCAAAATACATAAAAACGTAGATAATATATATAACGACCAATCCTTGTGAAGCAAACAGGTTCTGGGGCTGAAAGCTACGGAATAGTACTGTAAGTTTTAAACAGGATTTGAAAACCGAGAGGGAGGGGTCCTGTCTGACGAGCAGAGGTAACTCGTTCCAAAGTCTGAGGCCTGCTACAGAGAAGGCCCCGTCACCTCTGACCTTAAGACGAGTTTCTGGAACTGTGAGGAGCAACTGGTCTGCTGACCTCAGAGAACGTGGTGGGACATACGGCTGTAGCAAATCAGAGAGATGGTGGGGCGAGACTGTTCAGCGATTTGTAGACATACAGGAGTATTTTGAACTGGATTCGAAGGTGAACCGGTTGCTAGTGCAGGGAGGCCAAGACTGGTGTGATGTGCTCTCTTTTGCCTGTACTGTACTGGTTAAAAATCAGGCTGCTGTGTTCTGGACCAGTTGTAGTCGTGCAATGGTGGTCTGACTGATACCAAACAGGAGCAAATTGCAGTAAATGACAAAATTAATAACCTCATCAAAACCATCCACATGTCTGCTAGATCCCATCCCAACCAGGCTGTTTAAAGAGGTATTTCCCCCAAATAATGTCCACATTTTGAATCTACTTAATTTTTCTTTAATGAATGGTTACGTGCCACAGTGCTTTAATGTACTGTACATAATTAAACCTGTACTTAAGAAGTCTGACCTTGATTCAGAAATTCTGGCCAATTATAGACCTATATGTAACCTAACTTTCATCTAAAAAATTCTAGAGAAAATAGTTGCAGGTCAGTTGCATGAACATCTACTTTGTACAAAGAAATAATCTGAAGAGTTTCAGTCAGGGTTTAGAGCTCATCATAGCTGCACTAGTAAAAGTCACTAATGATATTCTCATGGCCTCAGACAATGGACTTGTGTCTATAACTGGTCCTGTTAGACCTCAGGGCTGCATTTGATACAGTTGATCACAATATTTTACTACAGAGGCTTGAATATGATATTGGGATTACAAAAGCTCTAAAATTGTTTAAATCACATCTATCTTATAGATTCCAGTTTGTAAATGTAAATAATATTCCTCATACACCAAAGTTAGTCATGGAGTTCCTCAGGGCTCAGTGCTTGGGCCAATACTCTTTATGTTTATGTTTATTAAATTTGTTCATTTTTTTACAGAAGAAACAATACAAGACAATCTCATTAAATGATAGTGTACAAAATGTAAAAAAAATGAAAGGTAGCAGAAAGAAGAATAAATCTTATTATATCTGCCCCTTACTTACAACAATCAGATTAAACAACAATAATCAGCCATGTAAACAATAATAATCTTCAACCAACTTTTTCAACAATCAGATTTAACAATAATAATCTTCAACCAACAGTACAAAATGACTAACTCTTTCTAATTTTCTAATTGATACAATACACATTACGCTATTTCATATATATTTTTTAACACATTTGTTTTGATCATTTTTTTAAATGTAAACATTGACTTGGCATTTTTAACTACATTCTCCAAGCCATTCCATAATCTAATTCCCTGGATTGAGGTAGAACGTCCCTTCAAACTGGTTCTGAATTGTGGTTTTACAAACAACTCTGTCCCCTTAAGATTATAACAACTTTGTCTTTTAACAAAGTGCATTTGGATATTTAAAGGTAATGCATTATTTTGAGCTCTATACATAACTGATAAAATATTATAGTCTACCAAATCCATCCATCCATCTTCTTCCGCTTATCCGGGATCGGGTCGCGGGGGTAGCAGCCTAAGTAGGGAGGCCCAGACTTCCCTCTCCCCAGCCACTTGGAGCAGCTCCTCCGGGGGAATCCCAAGGCGTTCCCAGGCCAGCCGAGAAACATAGTCCCTCCAGCGTGTCCTGGGTCTTCCTCTGGGTCTCCTCCCGGTGGGACATGCCCGGAACACCTCACCAGGGAGGCGTCCAGGAGGCATCCTAACCAGATGCCCGAGCCACCTCAACTGGCTCCTCTCGATGTGGAGAAGCAGCGGCTCTACTCCGAGTCCCTCCCGGATGACTGAGCTTCTCACCCTATCTCTAAGGGAGAGTCCAGACACCCTGCGGAGAAAACTCATTTCAGCCGCTTGTATCCGAGATCTTGTTCTTTCGGTCACAACCCAAAGCTCATGACCATAGATGAGGGTGGGAACGTAGATCGATCGGTAAATTGAGAGCTTTGCCTTTTGACTCAGCTCTCTCTTCACCACGACAGACCGGTACAGCGCCCGCTTCACTGCGGACGCTGCACCTATCCGCCTATCGATCTCACGCTCCAGTTTTCCCTCATTCGTGAACAAGACCCCGAGATACTTAAACTCCTCCACTTGGGGCAGGACCTCATCCCCGACCCGGAGAGGACACGCTACCCTTTTCCGTCTACCAAATCATGGAACTTCAATAACTTTAGGTGATAAAATAATGTACTTGATGGATGACGATAATGTTTATAGTGATAATTCTTACAGCTCTTTTCTGTAATACAAAAATAGGTTTTGTGATTGTTTTACACGCATTCCCCCAAACATCAATGCAATAGATTAAGTGTGGAACAATGATTGTGTTATACAACAAATACAGAGCTTTATCATTCAATAGGTCTCTGACTTTGTACAGTACTGCAATCGATTTAGCTATTTTTATTCTTACAGAATTTATGTGTTGTTTCCATGTCAGTTTGTCATCAATGATAACACCCAAAAACTTCACCTCACTCATTCTACAAATCTCAACATCCTCAATTTTGAGTGGGACATCAACAGTTTTCTTTTTATTACCGAATATCATGTAATTAGTTTTCTCTAGATTTAATGATAATTTATTTATTTTAAACCAAGTTTGTATCTTGACAAATTCTGTCTTTATCAATTCCAACATTTGTTCTATATCTTCACCTAAACAGAAAAAAGTGGTATCATCAGCAAAAAGTACACATTTAAGGAGTCCTGACACATTTACCAAGTCATTCACATATAAAATAAAAAGCTTTGGTCCAAGTACAGAGCCTTGGGGAACTCCACATGTGATATTACAGAGGTCAGATCTTACATCATTTATTTGTACAAATTGTTTCCTATCTTTTAAGTAGCTAGATACCCACTGTAATGCTGGTCCTCTAATACCATATTTGTTCAGCTTTTCTAGGAGAATGGTGTGATCAATAGTATCGAATGCTTTTTTTAAATCAACAAAAATACTGATACAATATTGTTTTTGATCGACAGCAGTAGTTATTTGTTCCATTAATTCCATGAGAGCCATTGATGTAGAGTTTTTTGCTCTAAACCCATACTGACTGTTGCTTAGAATATTTTGTTTATCTATAAATTGGTCTAGTCTGTTTACAAATAGTTTTTCAAGAATTTTTGAAAACTGTGGTAATAAGGATATAGGTCTATAATTGTTGAATACACATTTATCACCATTTTTAAAAAGAGGAACGACCTTAGCTACTTTCTTTACTTTCTTTACTTTATATATGCTTCCATTAGGGAAAATTTTTAAACAGCATGGGATACATTTTCATTATTATGCTGATGACACACAATTATGTTTGTCTATTAAACCCAATGAATCCAATCAGTTACTTAGACTACAAACATGTTTGTACAAACATGACGTAAAAACCTGGATGACCCTTAATTTTCTCCTTTTGAATACAGACAAGACTGAGGTTTTGTTTTTTTTGGACCTGAGCACCTTGGGAATTAATTTTTCAGTCTTTCTCCCTCCTTGGATGTCATTAATCTGGTCTCCAGTTCTAATGTTAAAAATCTTGGTGTTATTTTTCATCAGGATATGTCTTTTATCCCCCACATTAAAAATGTTTCTATAACTGCCTTCTTCCACCTGTGTAAATCACTAAAATTAGAAACATCTTATCTAAAAAAGATGCAGAAAACTGGTTCATGGATTTGTCATGTCTAGACTGGACTATTGTAATGGTTTATTATCTGGGTGTCCAAATATTCTTCAAAATGTCACTTGTCTACTGCTTCCTTAGATAGAGAACTTTACTAAATGACTTTCTACATACAGTATGTGAAAGTAAATGTAAAGGCCCTGAGACAACTTTGTTGTGATTTGGCGCTACATAAATAAATAAAAATAAACTAGTGGGGCAGAGCATCTTGTTCATAACATCTAGGAGAATTTGAGATAATCAGCCTTCTAAGACCTACATGGGCAGTGGCGGCTCGTGACATTTTCACCGGGGGGGGCTATACAGGGAATCCTCGAGTTACGTCAGAGATCCGGACCTACGAGTGTGACTTAGGTCGATTCTGCCGTATCTCGCGGACCAAAAACACGTGCCTGTCGTAGGTCCGCATTTCTGACGTAGGTCGCGGCTATACCGTTAACGGAGCGACGCACACACATTTAACGGCATGAGACTGAACAAGCGGACATCCTGTGCCATAAACATGCACACAACATTATTTACAAACACTTAGATAACACATTATACCACACATTCATCCATAAACACACAAAACCAGTACAGCATGTACTGTACAGGTACAGTACTGTAATGTTTTTTCCAGCACAGACAAAGCATACAAAATACTGTACAGTACAAATCTCTTCCTGAACAGTTCTCAGCCATAATCTGCAAATGAGTTCAACCATGAAACATGAACACTTCTCTTTGAGCAGGAGCTGTTAACATCAAAATCCAGCAAATCAGCAGGAACTCCCATCCATCCATCCATCAGCAGCAGCACCAGCTTATTGACATGAATCAGCACCAAATCAGCCGAAAATCACATCCATGCAACCATCATGTTTTTGAAACCAGTGCAGTCCATGTGGTGTTTGTGTTTGTGTGCAGTCCATGTGGTGTTTGTGTTTGTGTGCAGTCCATGTGCATGAAAAAGTCCATGAACTCTAAAAAAAGCTAGAAGCAGCAGAAAAAGGAAACAAGGAAACAAAATGTCCTTACTTTGACTGAAGTGTAGGTAGCCACTGATGTTTTTCTCAAGTTCAAACCTGGATCAGATGGAACTGCTTAGCCAGTGCTCAACCATGAATGATGGGAGCATTTTAGGCCAGGTGTGGGCTCAGTGGTGTGGTCCTGATGTGAGCAGTTCTGTCCATCAGAACAGGTGTTTTTTTGTTTGTTTTTGCAGCAGTCATACATGCAGAAGGTGTTGACACAGGTGATGGATGGAGGCAGATGGAAGGACACCAGAGACAGGCAGGACTGATGTCCTGGACGACAGAGGCAGGACAGAGTGGACACACGTCCATCCATGAGGAAAGTCCACGATGTGAGCTGTGAAGAAATAACAACAACACAAAAGTGAAAGACTATTATTGAAAGACTATTGAAAGACTGTTCAGTACAGCAGGACAGATTCTCTCTCCCTAAAGAGCCAGACATGGACTCAAAAACTTTGAAAACCAACTTCTTCTGAACTTGAACAAGAAATTCTTGCTGCAATATTAAAATGTGTCAGTTCATGGGATGTTAGGAGACAAGAGATTTCTCCAAATGTCTCGACACTCAGGTCCAAGTTTTGAAAATGTTGTCAGGAAGTTAAAGTATTGTTCATTGTTGATCCATTACAAGATTGACTAGACAATATTTTAACTAGAGTTGATGACAAACGAGTTGAAGTGATCTATTCCTTTGTTAGTTGTGTCTAATGCTCCTTTTTTCAAACAGACAACTTTTACTTAAATGTGTTTACTGCAGTTAAAATGACACATTGGTTTTATTTTGTGTTAAATAAAAACTTTCAAAGGTATAATCATTCCTCTTTCTTATTTTGCTTAATGGTATTTAACTCATCACTGAAATTCTGACACACAGAATCAAAAGTCCAAGTGTGAACTGTGTCACAGAGTAAACACAATAAAAACATGCATTATCTGCAGCATTGTTCATTAAAATGGCTCAACACTATTAATGTATTTCAGAAAATATGCATACAGTACGCACACTTAATGGTATTGTAGACCATTGCATTAGTTAATACATTCAGCAAGTACTTTTACTTTAATACTTTAAGTATTTTTAAAAGCAAGTACTTATTTACTTTTACTTAAGTAAAAATATTAATATGGTACTTCTACTTTTACTAGAGTAAATTTTTGTCTGTTTATTTGTACTTTTACTTAAGTACAGTGTTTGAGTACTTTCTCCACCACTGGTATTATTATAGCCTGGTTTAAACCAGACCCTTGTCCTTCACTTCGCTTTGGACTAGGGTCTGGCATCTCTGCCATAGACAACGATTTCTCCTGGAGATTTTTGAATGGACCAATCAGAGAACAGGAGGCAGAGTTTTGTTAGTTTAGCCTGGCGAGGTCCAGGCTATCAGATAAATTGCTCAGAAACCACTCGGTGGATATTTTTTCTGCCACCAGTGTGTAATTATATGTCTTTAATTTACTGACTGTTGGCCTAGATGAAACATTTGAGATAAAATTCGATTTTTTATCATTTATTTTCGTAGCGCACCCGAGGCTGTTTGGAAAATATCAAACCGAAACTATTTAATATCCAGCAGATTTGACCATTTCGTGAATTGATTTAGGAACTGTTAAGCTCAGGAACACTTCTGATATAACGTCAGCTATGAAATATATTTTTTCTCAGCAGAGAAATAATAGTTTTTTACCTTGTTTTATTGAAAATTCCTTCGTGGCGGCAGCCATTTTGAATGACGACGTCAGTCGACGTCGTTCAAAACTCCGCCTTCTGCTCTCTGATTGGTCCGGTCAAAAATCGGCCGGAGAAATCGTTGTCTATGGGAGGAATCCCAGACTGTGCAGTGAAGGGAAATGAGAATTGAGCGGAGCTGTGCAGGAAGGCGAGGGCCAGGCTAGTATTATTACAGTATTTGGGTACCGTAGTATGTGGGTTGTGCGGTGGCGACCAATTCCACTTCTCAGAAACATCCAGGCTGCATCACCTCATGCCATGTCCTCCTGTACAGTGGAAGAAAAATGTTTCAGGGCTGCTACAAACAGGTTCATAAAACCATCTTTTTTGGTAAATGCAAATGCTTATTGTCAATTACCATGTGACGTGTGCTGCTGACCACTTGACCAGGTCACCCTTGTAAAAGAGATCTCCATCTCAACGGACTCTACCTGGAAAAATAAAGGTGATTGATTGATATAGCAGACATCTGGTGAATATAAAAGTTTATATTGTCTGATATTTAACAGGTTTGACTTCAGCTCAACTTTTGTACACAAGCTTGAGTTAAAAACATGAACATCTGATAATCATAACATTAACACATGAACATCTGATATTCATAATATTAACACAACACATGAACATCTGATAATCATAACATTAACACACAACAACTGACAATCATTATATTAACACACGAACATCTGATAATCAAAATATTAATACATAAACACCTGATAGTCATAATATTAAACACATAACGTTTAGAAAACACTTTTGTAACATCTAGTTGAGAGCCATATCAGTCAGGAATAGTAATAAGCATTAGATAAAGAAACACCACAACGTTCATAAGCACAGCTAGTAGCTAGCTACTGTGTGACTGACAGCAACACACGACACCACGTCAGCACACAGATGAGAACAGCTCAAACTTTGCTCATGTGCGCTTAGAGATTTATTAAACTCACAATTATTACTTGCTTACCTGTGTAGAAAGACACCATTAATAATTACTGCTGTTTCAACGTCTCTAGTTGGCCGTGTGATCAGCTCTGAGTGTAAACAGAGATGGTCCCCCTCCCTCCTGGCTCGAACCGGAAGCGCTGGCGATCCGTGGCGATAAGAGACGAGTCCAGGCTCGAGGGCGACGGAAAATGCGACCTGTACAGTCCAACAGAAGCAGGGCACCGGAAGTTTCTAGCGCGCTAGTTATAATTAGATTCAATGGAAAAGCCGCAGGCGGCGCCCAGCGGGGAACCGGAAGTACGTCACAATCAGAAAACGTTTTTTGAAACAAACAATCATTACTCATAAAATATTTATCCTACACAACTAAAAACATATATGCATGCATTTCGAAATATTTTTATTTTATTATTTCACTTTTATAAAAAAAAAAAATCTTCAAATGATGAAGAGCTGCAGTTCCAAGGAGGGGCGGCGCCCCTAGCGCCCTCTAGTGGCGGCCGCCGCTGTACATGGGGCAGCCAGATTCAGATAACAGTTGTTTTGGGTCAGACCGGCTCTGTTAATTTCCGTCTGCCTTACAGTCTGACTGGTA
The DNA here is from genome assembly GCA_038048925.1 of Garcialebias charrua. NCBI lineage: Eukaryota > Metazoa > Chordata > Actinopteri > Cyprinodontiformes > Rivulidae > Garcialebias > Garcialebias charrua. Next base: position 35,682 of record JBBPBX010016892.1, on the reverse strand, counting down.
CATCTCAATGGCAACTCCAAACAGACAAATGTGTGGTCAGTACCACAGAGCCCAGCTTGTAACTTCTCCAAGGTCATTTCCTTCCCGCCAGCAAGATTCAATAGCCACAAGTAGCCTACAGTTGAGGCTGTGTTCACATCACATGCCCTCACACAGACAGCTTCACAATGGCCAGAACAGCTGCCAGTGTTTTTCAGATTTGTCGATATGCCATGTAATCACAAATTCCAAAAAGCAGAAATCCTGTTATCATAAATCCAATTATGTACTCATCTTCTACATCCTCGACCGACAGTGGACAGACACGCAATCTTCCACTACCCCCAGGAATCCATCGTGTATCTGGATGAAAGTATCCCGTCAGGGCAGGAGAGCTCTCCTTCACCCTGTCTTCTCTCTGAGAAAA
>JBBPBX010016892.1:0-23464 GCA_038048925.1 Garcialebias charrua | reverse complement strand
AAATTACAAATACAAAACAGGTTGAACAGAGTAAGTAAAGACAGTAGCAGAGTGAATAAATGTGATCAGTTTGTCCTCCAGCAGTCTAAGCCTATAGCAGCATAACTAACGGACAGCTCAGGAAACCCAAGCCGACCCTAACTATATGATTTATCAAAAAAGAAAGTCTTCAAACTGGACAATGTGTCAGTCTCATGGACAGAAACTGGACGTTGGTTCCACAAGAGAGGAGCCTGAGAACTGGAAGATCTTCCTCCCGTTCTGCTTTTGGAAACTCTAGGAACCACAAGTAAACCTGCAGCCTGAGAGAGTGAAGTGCTCTGTTGAGGAAATATGGAACAATAAGATCTGTAAGATGGAGCTAGGTTGTTGAGAGCTTTGTAGGTTAGAAGTAGAATCTTGAAATATATTCTGGATTTGACAGGGAGCCAATGGAGAGAAGTTAAAACAGGAGAGATTTGATCTCTTCTACTAACTCCAGTTAAGATTCTGGCAACACCATTTTAGATCAACTAAAGACTTTTAATGAAGTTTGTGGACACCCAGTTAATAAACCATTGCAATAGTGCAGTCTAGACGTGACAAATGCATGAACCCGTTTTTCTGCATCATTTTTAGACAAGATGTAATTTTACCGATATTACGCAGGTGGAGGAAAGCAGGTTTGGTAACATTTTAAATTTGGGGTTTAAAAGACATTTCCTGATCAAAATAACACTTGTGTTTTTAACTTTAGAACTGGAGGCCAGATTAATGTCATCCAGAGAAAGTGAAACACTGAAAATGTTATTTCTAAAATGCTCTGGTCCAAAAACCACAACAGTCTTGTCTGAGTTTAAAAGCAGAAAATTAAGAGTCATCCAGGTTTTTATGTCTTTAAAACATGATTGTAGTCTAAGTAACTGATTGATTTCATCAGGTTTCAAGAATAAATATAATTGTGTATCATCAGCATAACAATTAAAATGTATCCCATGCTGTTTAATAACATCAAATGGAAGCACATTTGAAGTAAAGCGTATTGGTCCAAGCACGGAACCCTGATCCTCCATGACTAGCGTTGGTGTATGAAGAATATTCATTATTTACATTTACAACTGGAATCTATAAGATAAATATGATTTAAATCATTTTCGAACTGTTTCTGTAATCCCAATATCATAATCCCAATATCCCATCATCATATTGTTGTTTGTACTTTGTATGTTGTCTATTGAAAACAGGTCTCTCTTGTAAATAAGTCATTGTGACTCAATGAGACTAACCTGTTTAAATAAAGTTTAAATAAAAATTAAAACATAGCATTCTTTGAATTGATGCTTATTGCCCGCACCTTTTCAAGGTCAATGTATGTTGAAAAATGGAGTTGTGCGGGCCCTGGTTGGGGCCTGTTCTTGGTGCTTCCTGGCTCTGTCGGCGGTTGGGCGGGCGCTCTTGGCCGTGTCGTCCATGTGGGATTTTGTGCCCTCTTGGACGGCGGGCTGACTGCGGTTCGCAGGGGTCGTGGCGGCCCTGGTGGGTGTGGGCTGTTGGTTCTGCTGTTGGCGGCCCTCGGGGCCGTGTCCCCCTCTGGTCTTGGCTCAATGACCTGGCGGTCGGAGAGGTGTTTCTTTTTCCTCGCTCCTTGGGTGGACCTTGGCGAGCTGGGGGGGTACGCAGGGTCAGCGGGGGAGCTGACTCGCTGTGGGAGCACTGTTCCTGCAGATATTTTTCTCCCCATCCCTCAACACGCACCTCCGCCCTCTTCATCTTAAATTAATACATGTAGGGAATTTGAGTCTCGGGTGTGCTGCAATGGTTCTACATCTCTGTTGTTCAGAACACCTGGGACTCAATTTTATATACACTTTAGACATTCATTCATAAACATCTTCATAAAAGTCACATATAGGGAATGGAGTGAGCACTATGGCTATGGGTGGCGGGATGACATCAATCTCGCCCCCATGCCTATGCTCACTCAACATTATGCATCTAGACAATTAGGGCCTGGGTTAGAGTTGGAGTGGAGGGGAAACTGGTACAATGCTAGCCTTTGCTCCTTCTCTTTCCCTTTTAAATACACTTTACAACAACACTCACCAACAGTACATTTGGGGACGGGGGTGTGTGTGTCGGGGTCTTGATTTGTTAATTTCAATTTTATTTATTTATGTATTTATTTATATATATATATTATTTATTTATTTTTCTCTTACCCCCCTGGTTGCCTGGCGGACATTCTGGGGGTGGGCCGTCAGGGGTTGTGCTGGGGTGTGGGGGGGTTCGGGGCCTGCGGGTTTGCCGTGGGCGGGACTGGCAGTGCGCTCCCCCTGGGGCTGCTTGGGCTCGGGTGTCCTGTCCTGTCCTGTCGGCGGGACGCGGGGTGGGCCGGATCTTGGATGTCTGCTGCTCTCCACCCCAGAATGAATGGGCCTACCTCCTGGGTTTGGATGTGGGCTGCCCCATGTAGGGAGCAGGTACATGTCTTGGACCTGGGGGGTATAGAGTGTGCTTCGGGATTATGAATGGAGCGTGTCGTTATTGTTTGTCTTTCTATGACTGAGGGTGAGGATGAGGGTGGGTCTGAATGAGTGTGTCTGTGTATGAATGTTTAAGTGTCAGGCTGGGACTTGGACTGCCCCCTCTCTGATACTTCTGAGGCTACCTAGTGTCGCGCTCCTGCCACGTGGCCCCCTGGTGGGTGTTCCTCTGCCTGCGGGCGTGCTTGGGACCCTCACTATCTGGGGCTGGGCGCTTGGGCGTTGGTCGGCTCGGCCTGGTGGCTGCCTGGTGGGGCTCGGGTCCTCTGGTCCTGTCGGGTCTGGGCCTGAGGGGTGGGCGTCCCCGGTGCCCGAGCATCGGTGACCGGCCCTGGGGCTACATCGGTGCAGCGGGCTCTGGCGGGGGCCTGTGTATTTGTCGCTGTTGACCCCGGGGGGTCATTGTGTGTGGTCCCTGGTGGGGTTCGTCCGGTTCTTCCCCTTGGTCGGATCTGGGGAGTGGACGAGTGGCTCGTCCTGTTCGGGTGGTCCTGGGGACTCTGGGCTCGGGGTCCTTCCTGGGGTCTTGGGCTTTGATCGCCCTTTCGTCTGTCTCGGGCTTTGGGGGGACAGATCTCTGATGCTTCACAATCGCTACTAAATGTTCTATTGGAGGAACCTTATTCACTTATGCATGCTCACAACCACACACAAATGGATGTAGGGATGTATATGTAGATATATGTAGATGGGTATATAAATGAATATAAATATATATGTATATATACTGTCTATATATTTGTAGGTATGGGTATGTTTATATATAGAAATCTAATGCAAGGTCATGAATATTATCAGTCTGTATGTTTCGTTGCTGTGTTCTGTCATGTGCTTTGCAGGATAGTGGACGGAGGTTTGGTGTGTTCGCCTTGTGCTCTTTTTGTGGATAATTGTTGTTTTGTTGTCTCACTTTCTCTTTTCTTTCTTTCTCTATTAAAAAAAAAAATAAAAAAAATAAAAATAATAATAATAATAATAATAATAAAAAAATATATATATATATAATAATAATAAAAAATTAAAAAAAAATACATATTGGAGTGAGAGGATGGCTATAAGGTGTGAAGGGAGGCCATCTATAAANAAAGAAAAAAAAAAAAAGAAAAAAAAAAAAGAAAGAAAAATGGAGTTGTAGCCATTTTGGTCAAACCTTCAAAAGATTGTTCTGTATGATTTTATGCAACACAGCTGGAAAAAAAGCTGTGTTTCAATAGCACAAAACAGATGTTTGCATGTAAAAGTCACTATACAATTGGCTGAAAAACTATGAGAAGGTGCTATTCAGAAGAATGAGTTTGTTGCAGGGCTTCACAGTGGCACAGTCGGTAGAGATGCTGCCTCTCAGCAATCAGCTTACCCCGGTTCAAATCTCAGTCCGGGGGCCTTTCTGGGTGGAGTTTGCATGTTCTCTCCGTGCATGCGTGGGTTTTCTCCGGGTACTCGAGTTTCCTCCAACAGACCAAAAACATGCATGTTAAGACTGATTGTTTACTTTAAATTGTCGCTAGGTGAGAGTGAGAGTGTTGATTGTTTGTCTCATTGATCCCTGTGTGTCCCTGTGAGGGACTGGAGACCTGTCCAGGTTGTCCCCTGCCTCTCATACAGTGATAGCTGGACATGGGCACCAGTGAACCCCGCAACCTAAAAAGGAAGAAGTGGGTGAAGCAGTCTTTTGGATAAAAGATGAAGCGTTTCAAAAAGAAGAATCCGTCAAGAGGACCTGACTTAACCTTGTTTATCTACCTGGATTATTGAGCAGCATCAGTAAATAGGTAATATAATTTGATAACTGATTTTGTGCAGTTTAGTGCTCAGAGTGTATGTTGAAGGTGATGCTCAGCTACTACCACAGCAAAATTTTGCTCAGTAAATTTGACTGACTTATAGACAGTTTTGCATTTGCTAATGTTGATTAGCATGTTTACAGCACTCAGTTACATCTGTACAAATCTAGTCTCAGTGAATCATTCTATAGAGACTAACCAGTGCTTTAGATCTCATTCATTCATTCATCAATTATTCCTTCATTCATTCATTTATTTATTCATTCACCAGACATATGTTCATTCATAATTCATTCATACATACATACATACATTCAAGGATTCAATGACTTTTATTGTCATTCACATCACATGTGAAGATCCACAACTTCTCCTCCTCCACCATAACCCTCAGCACTGGCTCTCCTCAAGGATGTGTGCTGAGCCCTCTTCTGTTCACTCTGCTCACATATGATTGTACAGCCACACATCCAGGCTGTCATATTGTTAAGTTTGCAGATGATACAGCGGTGGTGGGATGCATCACAAACAATGATGAGTCCAGCTACAGACAGGAGGTGGAACATCTGGAGAGCTGGTGCAAAGAGAATAATCTTCACATGAATGTGAAGAAGACAAAGGAGATGATTGTGGACTTCAGAAGGAACAAACACACCCATGCCCCACTGAAAATAGGTGGGTCTGCAGTGGAAGTGGTCTCCAGCTACAAATACTTGGGTGTACACATGAATGATAACCTCAGCTGGAGCAACAACACCACCAGCCTGATCAAGAAAGGTCATCAGAGACTCTACTTCCTCAGACGGCTGAGACGAGCTGGTCTGAGCAGCCCAGTTCTCACCTCGTTCTACAGGTGTGCAGTGGAGAGCATCCTGTGCTCCAGCATCAACGTGTGGCATGGAGGCTGCACAGTTGCAGAGAGGAAAGCTCTACAGAGAGTGGTGAAGGCTGCACAGAAGTCTGTTGGAGTCAGTCTCCCCACCATCACAGACATTTACACCTCCAGATGCAGGAAAAGAGCCACCTGCATCATGAAAGACCTCACTCACCCAGCACACTCACTCTTTGTCCCACTCCCCTCAGGACGGAGGTTGAGGAGCATCAAATGTAGAACCACTAGACTGAGGAACAGCTTCTACCCTGAGGCTGTTAGACTCATGAATAAATAAAAATAAAATAAAAAATAAACACTGCAAAATATCACATCATACTGATGCTGATCTGTTTTCTTGTTGCTGTGTTCATCTGTGTTCATCTGTGTTCATCTGTGACCATCTGCTCATACAAACTCATGTTCGTGCTGCTGTTTATTCCCACTATATTAGGCTTAGTGTATTACTAGTTGATGTTTCTCTTAGTTAATTCTAGATGTTATTTTCACTAGCAAGGACCACGCCACAAGATGTAAGTTTAAAGATTTATTGATGGAAATGGAGGGGGGAGGAGGGGAAGGGTGAGGGATGAGGAAAAGGGGTGAGGAGTAGGTAGGAGAGAAGGGATGAAGGGATGAAGGGATGAGTGAGGTGGATAAGGTCTGCCGAGGAGGATGCTGATGGGCTTTAGGAGGTGAAGACTCGTGTGGGGATGTGTCTTCGGGAAGCTGATCTTCTTAACGTTTCCCGGCCCGCTTATGATCCCCCAACGGCACCTGCAACAACGAGCAACGAGAACCAGGTGAGGTCAAAACACGGAAGGGTGAACACGAGGAAGGGTAAGGGGGGGCGGGATCGACGAAACGTAACACGACAGAGAACGTCTTGCTAGTGGTGCATATATAGGCTGCTTGGATAATTAGAGGTGTGGTTTGAGGCGTGGTCCTGCTCCTGAACCTAAGTTAACACATTAACTCCATTTCACTAGCAAGGACCACGCCACAAGATGTAAGTTTAAAGATTTATTGATGGAAAAGGAGGGGGGAGGAGGGGAAGGGTGAGGGATGAGGAAAAGGGGTGAGGAGTAGGTAGGAGAGAAGGGATGAAGGGATGAAGGGATGAGTGAGGTGGATAAGGTCTGCCGAGGAGGATGCTGATGGGCTTTAGGAGGTGAAGACTCGTGTGGGGATGTGTCTTCGGGAAGCTGATCTTCTTAACGTTTCCCGGCCCGCTTATGATCCCCAAAAGAGTCTGATGAATTAAACAGAACTGAGGAGAGAGTGAGCTTGAAACAAGTCATTGAGGTTATTCCGAATGTAGGAACGATAGGCTTGTGAAGACCAGCGACCTAGAATTTGAATTGTTTGATCTGAGATGCCTTGGCTAGAAGCGGAGGAGGCTGCGCCGATGCGGAATGAATGGATGGAGTAGTGATCGGGTGATATGCCTGATTTAAACAGGACTTGGCGAAGATGACGAGAGAACCAGAAGCGAGTTGCTAGATTTCCGGATTCAGAAATGAAGAGTGGATCGTGAGGAGAAGCGTTAGCTGTATATCTGGACTGAATGTACTTAGAAATGGTTTCGTAAGGACTGAGGAAGGAATTGAGGCGGAACAGGTATATAGGATGAGAAACAGCGAATTGATCGGTCTTGCTTCTACGCAGAGTGAAAATCAGTGTGTCGTGACTGTGAAATGAAATGTCAGACAAGCAGGGGTGAATGAGAGGATTATGAATAGAAGAGGTTGGAGCGAATTCAGAACAGCGAAGGAAACCGAAAAAGGCTAAGAGGAACATGGATTCTAGAGTTTGATTTATGAATGTTGAAGAATAACCGGAACGCAGAGTGACAATACATCTGCTAAGGAGGTCAGATGTTAGTGGGAGACGCTGAGTAATGCGGTTCGATTCTTGCTTTTTACATCCTTTAATGAGCATGTTAACGTGACAGTGTGATAAGGAGGGGCAGTTGACACCTGTTGTGATTCTGAAGAAGAAGTTTATGCCGGCTAGGTAGGACTGGATAGTGGAAGTACGAATCTTGAGGGCTAAAATAGAGTAGGTGATGAAGAGGCAGATGGAAGTTACGTCGAAAGACGGAAAGGGGAGGCTGTAGGCTGTGTGAAAAGATTTAAATCGATTCCAGCCGGTCAGGTAGACTGAAAGGGTGCGAGGGGCTAGGCTGCTGAGTAGTAAATCTTGAGAAGCAAGGTGAAGGTCTGACAATTGAGGATTTAGTTGAATATGGCCGAGGAAAAGGGAGGAACCGGCGTAGGATGAGTCTCTGAATCTGGAGCCAAGAGTCTGAATTTCTGAAAAGAGAAGCGGGACAGAGAGTCAGCGATGCAGTTTCTAGATCCGGGGATGTGAGCAGCTTGTAATAAGAACTGATGTTGAGCAGAAACTAAAGTGAGTCTACGCATGAATTGCATAATGTCTGCGGAATGAGAGCGGCCTTTATTAATAATTTCTACGACTGGCAAGTTATCTGAATAGATAAGGATTGACTTTTTTGCCCATTCGTGACCCCAAAGGAGCGCCGCAATGACAATGGGATAGAGTTCGAAAAGAGCGGAAGAAGGAGAGGTCGAGGCGTCCAAGAAAGAGCTGAATTCGGGCGGCCACTCGGCGGCGAACCACCTGCCCTTGCAGTAGCCGCCGAAACCTATGGAAGGAGCTGCGTCGGTGTAGAGCTGAATGTCGTCGGGGTAAGTGAGAAAATCGTTATAGAAAAAAGAAATACCATTCCAGGATGAGAGAAAATGATGCCACAGGCGCAGTTCCATCTTGCACGAGTGGTCGATGACAAGAGAACCGTGAAGAGAAGAGACGCTAGCGGCTGTAGAAAGGAGATGGGATACGAAGGACTTCCCCTGCGGAATGATACGCATGGCGTAGTTCAGATGACCAAGAAGAGAAAGCAGCTGCTGCTTGGAACACCTGTCGGCGAGTAAAAAGTTAGACAGAATCAAGGTGATGCGGTTAACCTTCTCAGGTGACAGGGAAGCCTGAAAAGACAAAGTGTCGAGAGTGATGCCCAAAAATTCCAAAGAAGTACAGGGACCAACGGTCTTCTCCACAGAAAGAGGGACGCCCAACAAAGAGAAAGCCTCAGAAAGGGCACCCAAACCGAGACGAGGAGGAGAAGAAGAGGGGGTCACGACCAGGAAGTCGTCCAGGAGGTGAATAACGTAGGGGAGCTTGTAATTATTAATGAGGATCCAGCAAAGGGCCTCCGAAAGAGAATCGAAGATCTTGGGGCTGCTACGGCACCCGAAAGCGAGGCGGACGGCGAAGTAAAAAGCGCCTTTCCAGGCTACACCGAAGAAACGCCAAAAATCGGGGTGAAGGGGCAGAACCTTGAAGGCGCTGGTAATGTCCGCCTTAGAGAGCCAAGCGCCGCGACCAGCCAAGCGAATGAGCTTGATGGCATGGTCGACGGTAGCGTACTGCATGGAGAAGTCAGGAAACGGAATGACGCTATTAATACTGGGAATGTGAGAACCGTGAGGAGCAGACAGATCAATGATAATCCTTTGTTTGCCTGAATATTTACGAGTTGCAATGCCGATAGGACTGATGCGAAAGACGGGAAAGGGTGGCGTAGAAAAAGGACCTATCATGAACCCCTCCTTAACCTCCCTAGCGAGGAGAGAGTCGACAGCGTCAGGATCGGACAGAGCAGAACGAAGATTGCTACACAGATGGGAGGAATCAGGGATGACGTCGATGCCCGGGTGGAAACCGTGAGTGAAACCAGTGAGGAGAAAGTCGACAAAGTCCCTATCAGGGTGAAACTGAAGAGCAGCGGCGAGAGCATTCACCTGGACAGGGGTGGAGAGATGGCGGCCTAGTCAAACCGCAGGAGACGTGGGATTATGAGGGCACGTGTGCCTGGCGTGGGCCCCACCACAGAAGGAGCAGGCGTGGAGCAGCCTGCAGCTGGAACTCGAGCAGCCGAGATCATTAAAATTGTTACAGACCATCCTGCCGCCCTGGTACAGGATGGGGCGGCCCCGTTTGTCGGTCCCCTTGGGAGCAGGGTGAATACCGGTCGGGGAGGAGCCACGGGGCTTCGGGATGAGGGGAGGAGGGGGGGCGGCGGCGGACAGACGATCGTGAACGGAAGAGCGAGACGAGGAGCGAGAGCGAAGAGGGATAACAGACGTACAGGCAGTGGCAGGGTGGGAAGGGGCACCACAGAGGGTACACGACATAGAGGCGCGGGCCGCAAAGACACGGCAGTACAGTTCAGAATCGAGAGAGCCCCAAAAGGTACCCTGATTAAACTGCTGCAAGCGCCCCGCAGCCTGATTGGCGAAAAGGATGTGATACTGATAAAAGCCGGTGCCACCAAAACGGAGAGCCATGTCGAGAACTACGGAGAGATAATCGTCGAGTTCAGCCCTGCGGTCGGGAAAAACTGAACAAACGGTATCCCTATACAAGGAGAAAGCGAGCGCAAATTCGGCGGGCGTGAGATCCCTGGAGCGAGAGGGCAAATTACTGCTCAATTGCATGAGGCCGTGGGTAGTGTTGAGTTCCCTAAACTGACTAAAACAATTCAAAGAAGGCTGGAGAAGAAGGGCCAAATCAACATAATTACCGTGCATTATTTGCTGGCGAAGAAACGGCGAGATGGGGGAGGGGCGAAAGGAGGATGAGGACGGCCGGGAGGGAGGCACGGCGGTAGCGAGGTTAAACTGAGAAGGAGCGGTGGAAAAAACACCAGAAAAGGGAGGAAGAGGATGCAAAGGGTTCACGAGAGAAGCAGAGGAAGGGACGGAGGCAGGAGGAAAAGAGGGAGGAAAGCCGGGGGCAAGATGCCGAAACGGATCCACCGGAGCCTGAGAAGGGCCGGGGGCCTGGAAAGCTTGAGAAGGGAGGGGGGGAGCAGAAGGAGGGATGAGGGGATGCAGGGAGGAAGAGGAAGTGGGGTTAGGAGGAAGAGAAGCAGAGGAAGGGACGGAGGCAGGAGGAAAGGAGGGAGGAAAGCCGGGGGCAAGATGCCGTAACGGATCCACAGGAGCCTGAGAAGGGCCGGGGGCCTGGAAAGCTTGAGAAGTGGGGGGGAGAGCAGAAGAAGGGATGAGGGGATGCAGGGAGGAAGATAAAGCAGGGTTTGGAGGATTCAACGAAGACACAGAGGACACAGCAGCAGAAAGAAACTGAGACAAAGCAGCGAGGGAGGGTGCAGGCCGGGGCGGTGATACGACCTGGCTCCCAGCAGGGGGAGCTGCCGCTGCGCGAGGAGGTCCCGCCGGCGTCGGAGGAATGACGTCACCGGAAGTGACGGAAGAGGAAGCGGACACCGGAGGAGAAGCCGGAAGCGCGGGCCGCACGGACGGAGCTGAGACCGAGGGCCGCTGAGAACCTGAGGAAGAGAGCAAGTGAAAAAGACGAGATTTAGTATCGGAGCGACAGAAGGGAATGCCTTTTTCCCTCAGGGAGCGTTGGAGGCGGGCGACGGTCCAGGACTGGAGAAGCAGACGAGACGACCCGGCCGGAGAGGGATGCGGGGATGGAGCGGAAGCAGCGTCCTGAAGCCGAGGAGTCCGGGAACTACGTCGGGGTCCGGGAGAACGGAGACCGCGGCCGGAGCCGCGACGCGAGCCGCGGCCCCGGGAAGGAGGAGGCGTCGAAGGAGCAGCCGTGGACGGACCAGGAACAGACGCAGGCGAGGAAGGACACAGGGTGCGAGGACCAAAGACCACCGAGCGAAGGCGTCCAGAACCGGAGTCCTGACGTGGGACGACGGGAGAATCCGGGGCAGCAGGTAAGCCAACGAAGAGGTCGTCCGAGTCCGAGGGACTGAGCTGAAGGGCGACAGCGTCGTCCATCTTAGGCAGACAAAGAGTAGAGTGAAACGAAGAGCCAGTAACGACGAACTGAATCGACGAAACGTAACACGACAGAGAACGTCTTGCTAGTGGTGCATATATAGGCTGCTTGGATAATTAGAGGTGTGGTTTGAGGCGTGGTCCTGCTCCTGAACCTAAGTTAACACATTAACTCCATATTGTTTTTCTCTTGCATTTGTTGTTGGATGTAACTGGGACCCTGTGTACATAATCTCGTTTCATCACATGTACCACATGCGGTGCAAATGACAATAAAGACTCTCTGACTCTGATGTGGTACATGTGGAACGAAGTTATTAACATAGGGTCCCAGTTACATCCAACAAAATACAAATTGTAAAGAAAAACATGAGTAAGATCCGAGTCATGAACTAAGAGTATACTACAATAAACTAAGAATACACTAAAAGAACAAAAACAATGCACCAAAAACAATGCAGCAAAAGCATGAGTGTGTGTGAGCAGATGAACACTAATAAATCAGCAGCACATATCAACAACCAAGTGACATTACAGTGATTTTCCTGGTTAGAGATTCATGAGTCTAACAGCCTCAGGGTAGAAGCTGTTCCTCAGTCTAGTGGTTCTACACTTGATGCTCCTCAACCTCCTTCCTGAGGGGAGCGGGGCAAAAAGTGTATGTGCTGGGTGAGTAGGGTCCTTCCTGATGCAGGTGGCTCTCTTCCTGCATCTGGAGGTGTAGATGTCTGTGATGGTGGGGAGACTGACTCCAACATCTTCTGTGCAGCCTTCACCACTCTCTGTAGAGCTTTCCTCTCTGCAACTGTGCAGCCTCCATGCCACACGTTGATGCTGGAGCACAGGATGCTCTCCACTGCACACCTGTAGAACGAGGTGAGAACTGGGCTGCTCAGACCAGCTCGTCTCAGCCGTCTGAGGAAGTAGAGTCTCTGATGACCTTTCTTGATCAGGCTGGTGGTGTTGTTGCTCCAGCTGGATTTGTCATTCAGATGCACACCTAAGTGCATGTAGCTGGAGACCACTTCCACTGCAGATCTTCTTATGTTCGTAGGTGTATTTATTCCTTCTGAAGTCCATGATCATGCCCTTCCTCTTCTTCACATTCATGTGAAGGTTGTTCTTCCTGCACCAGCTCTCCAGGTGTTCCACTCCACCTTCTGCCTGTAGCTCGACTCATCGTTGTTTGTGATGCATCTGATCACCGCTGTGTCATCTGTAAACTTTACAATATGACAGCCTGGATGAGTAGGTGCTCAGTCATAGGTTATCAGAGTGAACAGGAGGGGGCTCAACACACAGCCCTGGGGGGAGCCCGTGCTGAAGGTGATGGTGGAGGAGGAGAAATCATGGATCTTCACAGATTGTGATCTGTTTGTCAAGATTGTTGCATAGAGAGGGGCTTAGTCCTAGTGTGAGTAGTTTGTCCATCAGGGTCTGGGGGATCATGGTGTTGAAGGCAGATGTGAAGTCCACAAAGAGCATATGGACGTAGGAGTCCTTCTGCTCCAGGTGGGTGAAAGCAGTGTGGACCACAGAGGAGATTGCGTTTTCTGTTGATCGATTCTTGCTGTATGCCTACTGGTGAGGGTCCAAGTTAATGTTGATGTTAGATTTGATGTGGGTAATGACCAGTTTTTCCAAGCATTTAGCGACTACCGGGGCGGGGGCTACTGGCCGATAGTCATTCAGACCAGTCACTGTAGAGCTTTTTGGAACTAGGATGATAGTGGCAGTCTTCAGGCAGGTGGGAACTATTGCCAAGGTGAAGGAAGAATTAAATATATCGGCCAGCACCTCACCCTATCTCTAAGGGAGAGTCCAGACACCCTGCGGTAGAGATAGGGTGAGAAGCTCGGTCATCAGGGAGGGACTCGGAGTAGAGCCGCTGCTTCTCCACATCGAGAGGAGCCAGTTGAGGTGGCTCGGGCATCTGGTTAGGATGCCTCCTGGACGCCTCCCTGGTGAGGTGTTCCGGGCATGTCCCACCGGGAGGAGACCCAGAGGAAGACCCAGGACACGCTGGAGGGACTATGTTTCTCGGCTGGCCTGGGAACGCCTTGGGATTCCCCCAGAGGAGCTGCTCCAAGTGGCTGGGGAGAGGGAAGTCTGGGCCTCCCTACTTAGGCTGCTACCCCTGCGACCCGACCCCGGATAAGCGGAAGAAAATGGATGGTTGGATGACCAGTACCTCGCAGAGCTGATCGGCACAGTCTTTCAGCACCTTTTCTGGGAAGTTGTCCAGGCCAGTTACCTTGTGAGGATTAATCATCCTGTAAGTACTGCTTACTTCTGCTTAGATCATGCTGAGGAACTCTTCTTCCTATGATAAGGTGAGTCTGGTGCTGGGTGGTCTGTTTGGGTCCTCAAAGTGTGCATAGATTCTTTTTAGAGCATCGTGCAGAGATGTATCCATAGGGCATTGTGCACACTGCCTTCATAATCATTCATTCAATTAATGCCCTTCCACATGTTCTATGTGTTTTGTAAGGAAAAGTGTTTCTGGCTCTTCTGTGCATATGCTGCTTTGGCCCTTTTAATACCAGCATTCAGCTCTAACCTCGTCTTCCTCAGCGCTTGTAAATTGCCAGACCTGACGGCAGTGTCCCTGGCTTTCAGCAGGGTGTGAACCTCTGCATTCAGCCAGGGCTTTTGGTTTGGATAGCTCTTTACATTCCTGAAGATGGTGACATCACCAGCACACTTACATAGTCAAAGTCAAAAGTCAAAGTCAACTTTATTGTCAGATCTGCAATATGTACTGTACAGGACATACACAGGACCGAAATTGCGTTTCTCTCAGTCCCTCGGTGCAACAGTAAACATCTAAACATTGAAACACTGAAACATATAATAATAGACATAAGCATAAAATAGTAAAACTAACACTGTCCTGAGTTTTTTGCATAGTGGTATAAGAGTATGAAAATTTACACCAACTCTAAAACTAAAACATTAAACATTTAATGAACATAATACTGTCCTGAGTTTTTGCATACTAGTATAAAAAAAGAGTATAAAAAGTATAACTAAAATAAACTAAAGGTTTCTAGCATTGACATTTGCAAAGTGGCAAAGCAGCGTATGAGTTAATGTACACAGTATATGTATGAGGTAGTAGTTGATGTTGTTATAGAGGCAAAAAGTGGCATATGCAGTAAGGCACATTGGGCATCCCTAAATAAGACCGTTCAGAGCACACTGTATATGTATCAGCAGTGGTGTAGATATTAGAGTAGTGTAAATGTAAACAGTAGTAATTACATGTAAGCAGTAGTAATAAAAGTAAACAGTATTAATAAATGTAAACAGAGAATGTAAACAGTATTATGATTATAGGCAGTGATGTAATACAAACATTAGTGCAAGTATGAGAAGTAGTGCAAACTGTATGAGCACATGACCGAGAGTTTAGTGAATAACCCGTTTGATGACACAGAGTCCAGTGTTAAAATCTTTGTGTTGTGTGGTAATGTGTGAGAAAGTTTTAGTGTTAAGGCAGTTCAAATGGGAGGGGGGGCAGAGCAGGCAGAGTGTTTAGCATCCTGACTGCCTGATGAACAGAGCTGTCTCTCAGTCTGCTGGTTCGAGCCTGGAGACTCCTCAGTCTCCTCCCTGATGGCAGCAGTCTGAAGCAGCTGTGTAGTGGGTGTGTGGGATCACCTGCCATGCAGTGGGCTTTCCGAGTGAGGCGTTTGCTGTGTAAGTCCTGCAGTGAGGGCAAGGAGGTGCCCACGATCTTCTCAGCTGCTCTCACAATGCGCTGGAGGCTCTTGCGGCAGGATGCAGTACATGCACCAAACCACACAGTGATAGGACATAGGACGTAACATAGGACTGAGGATGTGTATTTCTTCAAGTCTAGCACCCCTCCCTCCTTTACAGCAGCTTCTCTGAATATCTGCTGGTCCATGTGTTCAAAACAGTGATTCAATATTGAGTCACTGTTTCTTACCCACCCCTTTAAATTATTTTGTGTCGGTCTGGAGCATCTCAGCGGGAGCAGGTAAGCAGGAGCCAGAAAAATGTATATGTGATCAGAGAGTCCAAGGTGGTGGTGGGGTACGACTTTATATGCGTCTTTCACGTTGGTGTAAACACGGTCTAGTGTGTTACTTCCTCGTGTAGGAATAGTCACATGCTGATAAAAACTTGGCATTGTCTCGTTCAGATTTACGTAGTTCAAATCATCAGTCAACACATAAAAAGCCTCTGGGTGTTTGTTCTGAAGTGAGCTGATGTTAATTACTTAGCTCCTTCAGGGTGTCTTTGGCATTAGCGTTCTGCCTCACTATCACACCTGCCCGGCATCCTCTCTTCTTCCCTCGGTCACAGCACCTCCTCTTTTCATTTTCGTTTGAACGCTGCTGTCTCCACACTGATGTCTGTAAAATATGCAGTCTGTCGAGCGTAGCCTAAAGACTGTTGTTGATTGCTGCTAGGTTAAATCCTCTCCCATCATCAGTTCAGTTTGGCTATGATTCACACGCTTTATGCGTGCAGTCAGGTTCAGAGTCAGTCTCAAAACTCTTGAAAACTGGGATCTTACTAGGAGCCTGTGAAGCTGTGGCTGCTCTGAGTGCAGCCATCTTGGCCATACATACATACATACATACATACATACATACATACATACATACCAGTGGTGGGCAACGCTAATCCAAAAATTAGTTCCGCTATTTCTAAAGCACTAATTAATTTATTTAGGTCCGCAATTTCAAAAGCACTAATGTCTTATGAAAATTAGGGGAAGCTAATTCTAATCCGCTAATTAAATTCAACAATTGGTAGCAGCAAGTTATGCAATATTTGCACTACACTGCCAACTAGCGGTGCATGAACTGTTATACAGTAAGTTGTTTGAGTTTCAGAGTATTTAGTTTGGTTCTCTTCAACAGGTTTCACAAGGACAAAATGTACCCATTCCAAAGTCTGTTAGCTAAACTGCTGACATATTTGGCTGTTTTTTTTTCTTCTTTTGTTACTTTTAGTACCACTAGATCGCATGTGTCAAACTCAAGGCCCGTGGGCCAAATCCGGCCTACCATAACCGTTTCTGTGGCTCTCTACACCCTAGAACTTCAAGATAACAGTTGTAAGCATGTTGCTCTCAGGTGATGGGTCCCCATCCCTACACTCCCTGGTCTCTCTGTTAATTGTCTTGCTTATCTCCTCCATTTTGTTGTCCAGGTGTTTGTGATTGTCATGCTGTGTGTTCATGTACCTGTATATAAAGTCAGGGATTTTTTAATTGATAAAGCTCTGTATATGTTGTATAACACAATCATTGTTCCACATTTAATCTATTGTATTGAGGTTTGGGGAAAAGCGTGCAAAACAATTACAAAGCCTGTTTTTATTTTACAAAAGAGAGCTGTAAGAGTAATCACCAGAAAACATTTCAGTCACCCATCAAACACCTTGTTTCTTCAGCTAAATTTATTGAAATTCCAGGAATTGGTAGAATATAGTATTTTATCAGTTATGTATAGGGCTCATAATAACACATTACCTTTAAATATCCAAAGAAATTTAGACAAAGTTATTACAATCTTAAAGGGACAGATATTCATCAAACCACAATTCAGAACCAGCTTAAAGGGACGGTCTACCTCAATTCAGGGAGTTGGATTGTGGAATGTTCTGGAGAGTGATGTTAAAAATGCAAAATCAATTCATTCATTCAACCTTTATTTATACAGGCTAGCCTCGTTGAGTCACGGGGACTCATTTACAAGAGGGACCTGTCTCACTCACACCAAACAACCATCCACTCTCACACTCACACCTAGGGTCAATTTAGAGTCACCAATCAGCCTAACAAGCATGTTTTTTGGTCTGTGGGAGGAAACCGGAGTACCCGGAGGAAACCCACGCATGCACGGGGAGAACATGCAAACTCCACCCAGAAAGGCCCCGGACCGGGATTTGAACCGGCAACCTTCTCGCTGAGAGGCAGCAGCTCTACCAGTTGTGCCACCGTGCTGCCCAATGTATACATTTAAGAAAAAGGTCGAAAAGGACTTGCTCAAAAACTATATATGATGTAGCTTAGTGTGTTTGTGTACAGTACAGTTAGATAAATTAGTAGATTTATTCATTTTGTGATGTAGTTTGAAGGTTATCATTGGTTGAACAAACTGTGAAATAAATAAGGGGCAGATATAATAAGATTTCATCTTCTTTCTGCTCCTTTCATTTTATCCTACTTGTATTCTTCTATCTGATGAAACTGTTTTGTATTGTTCTTTTAAAATGAATGAATAAACATCAAATCAAATCAACGGCCCAGTCAGAGTCCAGAACCTGAACCTGAAACCTTCAGAGAGCTGAGCAGAAACCTCAAAGAACTGAAGCAACAATGGAAAGAAGAGTGGGTCAGAACTCCTCCAGAACCAGGAGAGAGACTGATGAAGTCCTGCAGACTGATGAAGTCAGAGAACCACAGAGGATTCTGCTGCTGAAGGAGGTTCTGTTGGGTCAGAGGCACAAGCTGAGGTTAAATTTTAATGATTTTAGAACTTGTTAAAGATCATCCATCCAGCTAACTGTCTATCCATCCATCCATTCAGCTAAAAGTCTATTCATCCTTGTATCTGATGAAACTGTTTTGTATTGTTCTTTTAAAATGAATGAATGAACATCAAATCAAATCAAAAATAAGTCTGTATCTCTGTGTTTATCATTGTCCTGGCATTGTCTCCTGTTGCCTCTGTCTCCTGAGTTCCTTGTGATTCCCTGAGTATGTAAGTTTGCTGCCCTGCGGACGCCATTTTGAAGAGTCCTAATGGTGAACTACTTTTTTAAATCCAGCAGATTTGACCATTTCGTGAAACTCTCAAGCTCAGAAAAACTTGTGCTATAACGTCAGCTATGAAATATATTTTTTCTCAGCAAAGAAATAATTGTTTTACCGTGTTTTGTTGTAAAATCCTGGCTTCTTTGGCTGTCGCGGACGCCATTTTGAAGAGTGCTAATGTGGCGAAATTCTATTTTTAAATCCAGACGCGTCGCGTAGGCCCTGAGAAACATCCATAAGTTCACCCTCCATGTTAAAAAGTCTTCGTCTGACTCTTCGAAAACAAGCAATAAGGCTGCAGAGTAACACACTGGCTGCTAACTGCTATAGAGAGAGCACACACCAAGAGACTGAGGGGGACGCTTTTTTGTGACGGACCACATCCGGCGCTGCTCGTAAATACGTTATTTCGTTTTTACTGATAGATAATTAGTTATTAGCGGTACTGCATTTTAAATAAAAATAGCATAAATCCGCTTATGAATTATAAAACTTAGTCAATCCGCTGTAAAGCTAAAAGATTATTTAGCTACGCTACAAGCGGATTAGCGCAACAGCGCTACCTAGCGGTCGGAGGCCCACCACTGATACATACATACATACATACATACCTTGTACATACATACATACATACATACATACATACATACATACATACATACATACATACATACATACATACATACATACATACATACATACATACTGTAGCTACATATAGGGATGGGAATTGAGAACCGGTTCTTTTAAAGAACCGGTTCTTTAGAGTTCAATTCTCTGGAGTTGTAGGCTGCTTGTCTTAACGATTCAGTTTATCAGTTCTCTGACTCGTTCTACTGACTCGACATGGTTGCGCATTTACGTGATGACATCACAGACATGCACCGTATCAACATGGCGTCAAGGAAAAAGCGAAGACGAAACCAGGTCTACTTGCAACATGCAAAGCGTCGATTACAATAAAGGGCGGAAATACTTCTAACATGCAGAGAGAAGCATTTGAGCACTCAGAATGAGGTGAGTTTGTACAAATGTACCGTCTTTAACACGCTGCTTCGTGACGCTGCTTCGTGACGCTGCTTCGTGACGCTGCTTCGTGACGCTGCTTCGTGACGCTGCTTCGTGACGCTGCTTTGTGACGCTGTTTCGTGGTGGTGGAAGCGGAGCTAACAAGCTAGCGTCCTCCTCTGTTTTAAATGTTGCAGCACGTAACGTTAAACTCCTCCAGTTCCTGTCACTTGTTACTTTTTTGCTTTACTGCTTCCACTGTGTTGTATAAATAATCTGAAGGAGGCGATTTTTGTAAAAAGAGAGAAACCATCGTTAAACAGAGGAGGAGGTCTAAGATTCCAAATTTCTAAAACTTATAGTGCAGCCCTGGGTTTGGTTCCCAGGCGTCTCACACCGGATGAGAACAGAGGAGCCTCGTTTGTGAATTAGACTAACAAAGACTTTGACAGGTCCCTGCTATTAATGTGTGAGGTGTGACTTGTCAATTTACATACAGTAAGATGTGTGTGTGTTTTCTGTAAGCTCTGTTTTCACACACTGAACTGACTGCACGAGGTCTGTAAGACGTTGTCAACTCTGTCGGTTTGTTAGCTAAATATCTCAATTGTAAGGGTGGCTCCTTCTGTCTCCGTCTGATTGGTTTTACTTGTTGTCCCTCAGGTCTGCCTGTTCTCATTCCCTCTGTTGGTCTTGTCTTCATGTTTATACTTGTTTAGTCTTCTTGTTTATTTTAGGTCCCCGTCTAGTACAGTCTGCATATTTCCTTCAGGTCCCCGTTTATCTTAGGTCCTCGTCTAGTACAGTCTGCATATTTCCTTTAGGTCCCCGTCTAGTTTAGTCTTCATGTTTATTCTCGTTTAGTCTTCATGGTTATTTTTAGGTCCCCTTCTGGTGTAGTCTACTTGTTTTTAGGTCCCTTTCTAATCTAGTCCACATGTTTGTTTTATTATTAGTTCAACCTAGAGTACTGTCACCCTGGTTTACCTCCCACGTTTCAGAGTCAGCCTTGTTCTGTTAATTGTTCCCAGGTGTGTGTCGTTACTCCCTATCTTGTCCCTATCTTGTCGGTGTGTATATATACTCTGTCTGCAGTCTGTTTTGTTGTCGGGTCATTCGTCCATTTCCCCTGGTGTGTCGTGTATCTGCTTCGCTTCAGCTCCTTGGTCTGTGAGTACGTCTCTATAGTTTTGAGTTCTAGTAATCCAGCCACAGTTTGAGCTTTAAAGCCACAGTTCTAGTTTAGTCCTAGAGTTCATGTTTCATGTTTACTGCCACGTCAGTATTTTGGTTTGTCTCATTAAAGTTTATTTGATTCTTACTCGTGCCTCTGAGAGTCTGCTGTCTGCACCATTGGGCTCATTTCCTCACACACCCCGCCGATCGTGACAGAATATGACCCGACCATTCCTGAGTCCAGCAGACAGATAAATTCAGATTCACATCAGAGGCAGAAGATGACGGCAGGAGCAGCCGTCATACACGTGAGCGGCGTGAGCTTCCACGTACCTGCGCACGAAGAGCTTCCGTCTCCGCTCTTGGTTGAGGAACGAGCAAGAGGAAGACGCGGAATTGGCCGCTCCACACAGTTTTCCTCCTTCCCTCCTGTGCGAGCCATTTCCTTGTGGGAAGCGTCCGAAGACGAATCGGACCCAGAGTCCGGTTCCGATCCAGTTCCTGAAACACGGCGTCGCCGAAGGAGGCGGCGACCGGCAAAGAAAAACGTTTTCCGGGTTTCAGTCCGGTTCCCCCTCTGTTTCTCCCATGCTGTCTGAAAAGCCTGGGGGGATTTTGCTGGGGGAGGGGTACCCTCGCTCTGTGACGTCTCGGGAGAGGCGTGCATTGAGGGGGGGTATCCCCACCACGCGTCTGCAGGGGACACGGAGTCTCCTACACGACGCACAACCAAGAGGAAGCCTCCTCACATAACTCTTTCGCTGAAGGAGTGTATGAGCAGTNTTGAGCACTCAGCATAAGGTGAGTTTGTACAAATGTACTGTCTTTAACATGTTGCTTCGTGATGCTGCTTCGTGACGCTGCTTCGTGACGCTGCTTCGTGACGCTGCTTCGTGACGCTGCTTCGTGACGCTGCTTCGTGACGCTGCTTCGTGACGCTGCTTTGTGACGCTGTTTCGTGGTGGTGGAAGCAGAGCTAACAAGCTAGCGTCCTCCTCTGTTTTAAATGTTGCAGCACGTAACGTTAAACTCCTCCAGTTCCTGTCACTTGTTACTTTTTTGCTTTACTGCTTCCACTGTGTTGTATAAATAATCTGAAGGAGGCGATTTTTGTAAAAAGAGAGAAACCATCGTTAAACAGAGGAGGAGGTCTAAGATTCCAAATTTCTAAAACTTATAGTGCAGCCCTGGGTTTGGTTCCCAGGCGTCTCACACCGGATGAGAACAGAGGAGCCTCGTTTGTGAATTAGACTAACAAAGACTTTGACAGGTCCCTGCTATTAATGTGTGAGGTGTGACTTGTCAATTTACATACAGTAAGATGTGTGTGTGTTTTCTGTAAGCTCTGTTTTCACACACTGAACTGACTGCACGAGGTCTGTAAGACGTTGTCAACTCTGTCGGTTTGTTAGCTAAATATCTCAATTGTAAGGGTGGCTCCTTCTGTCTCCGTCTGATTGGTTTTACTTGTTGTCCCTCAGGTCTGCCTGTTCTCATTCCCTCTGTTGGTCTTGTCTTCATGTTTATACTTGTTTAGTCTTCTTGTTTATTTTAGGTCCCCGTCTAGTACAGTCTGCATATTTCCTTCAGGTCCCCGTTTATCTTAGGTCCTCGTCTAGTACAGTCTGCATATTTCCTTTAGGTCCCCGTCTAGTTTAGTCTTCATGTTTATTCTCGTTTAGTCTTCATGGTTATTTTTAGGTCCCCTTCTGGTGTAGTCTACTTGTTTTTAGGTCCCTTTCTAATCTAGTCCACATGTTTGTTTTATTATTAGTTCAACCTAGAGTACTGTCACCCTGGTTTACCTCCCACGTTTCAGAGTCAGCCTTGTTCTGTTAATTGTTCCCAGGTGTGTGTCGTTACTCCCTATCTTGTCCCTATCTTGTCGGTGTGTATATATACTCTGTCTGCAGTCTGTTTTGTTGTCGGGTCATTCGTCCATTTCCCCTGGTGTGTCGTGTATCTGCTTCGCTTCAGCTCCTTGGTCTGTGAGTACGTCTCTATAGTTTTGAGTTCTAGTAATCCAGCCACAGTTTGAGCTTTAAAGCCACAGTTCTAGTTTAGTCCTAGAGTTCATGTTTCATGTTTACTGCCACGTCAGTATTTTGGTTTGTCTCATTAAAGTTTATTTGATTCTTACTCGTGCCTCTGAGAGTCTGCTGTCTGCACCATTGGACTCATTTCCTCACACACCCCGCCGATCGTGACAGAATATGACCCGACCATTCCTGAGTCCAGCAGACAGATAAATTCAGATTCACATCAGAGGCAGAAGATGACGGCAGGAGCAGCCGTCATACACGTGAGCGGCGTGAGCTTCCACGTACCTGCGCACGAAGAGCTTCCGTCTCCGCTCTTGGTTGAGGAACGAGCAAGAGGAAGACGCGGAAATGGCCGCTCCACACAGTTTTCCTCCTTCCCTCCTGTGCGAGCCATTTCCTTGTGGGAAGCGTCCGAAGACGAATCGGACCCAGAGTCCGGTTCCGATCCAGTTCCTGAAACACGGCGTCGCCGAAGGAGGCGGCGACCGGCAAAGACAAACGTTTCCGGGTTTCTGTCCGGTTCCCCCTCTGTTTCTCCCATGCTGTCTGAAAAGCCTGGGGGGATTTTGCTGGGGGAGGGGTACCCTCGCTCTGTGACGTCTCGGGAGAGGCGTGCTTTGAGGGGGGGTATCCCCACCACGCGTCTGCAGGGGACACGGAGTCTCCTGCACGACGCACAACCGAGAGGAAGCCTCCTCACATAACTCTTTCGCTGAAGGAGTGTATGAGCACCAGCCGCTCTGATGAGGAGCTACCTAATCACTCATCGACCACAGGGGTCGCTGTGATAGAGAGATCGGAGGAGGCCACACACATTCTACAGCAGATAGAAAGACTGTTTTACACTGCTGTCAATAGCCTGGACCCACATTATAAATATAAGACTTATTCCATACTCAGCATCCTCCATCCTCCAGAGGTACTCCGGTACCTCTGGAGACCCAGAGGAAGACCCAGGATACGCTGGAGGGACTATGTTTCTCGGCTGGCCTGGGAACGCCTTGGGATTCCCCCAGAGGAGCTGCTCCAAGTGGCTGGGGAGAGGGAAGTCTGGGCCTCCCTACTTAGGCTGCTACCCCCGCGACCCGACCCCGGATAAGCGGAAGAAAATGGATGGATGGATGGATGGATTATTCCAGTGCTTTAAGTGGGCCGGAACTCACCGGAACCCAGTTCCGCCACTTCTAAAATTTAACCCTGAGAGTACCGGGACTTTTTTTAAGCGTAAGGTGCGTTCCGGAACTTATTTTCGTCTTCTCCACTTGAAAGACCCGTGGCAGATTAGAATGCATCATTTCCCCCGACTGGATTTCAAGAAAGAGTGATGCATCTTCACGGTAATAAAACATCTTTGGTGGAGCGCGTCATTTGGCCAATCACAACCTCAGGATAGACAGGGGGAGGAGACGACAGCGAACT
>JBBPBX010016891.1:35093-47516 GCA_038048925.1 Garcialebias charrua | reverse complement strand
GAGATGTGGATGCTGTTCGAAAGCATATTCAAGAATTGTTGCAATCTGGTGTTGTACGTGAATCAAACTCACCCTTTGCTTCCCCCATAGTTGTAGTGCGGAAGAAAAACGGTGCAGTACGGCTCTGTATCGATTATAGGAAGTTGAATGCACAGACCATCCGGCATGCATATGCATTACCGAAGTTGGAAGACACATTTTCAGCGCTGTCTGGCTCCACATGGTTCTCCACATTAGATTTAAAATCTGGTTACTATCAGATTGAGATGAATGAAACAGACAAGAATAAAACTGCATTTGTCTGTCCACTTGGATTTTATGAATTCAACCGCATGCCTCAAGGAGTAACTAATGCTCCAAGCACTTTTCAACGTCTCATGGAGTGGTGCATGGGAGATATGAATTTAAAAGAAGTGCTCGTCTTCATTGATGACTTGATAGTGTTTGCACCAACTCTGGAGGAACATGAACACCGACTGATGAAAGTTCTTCAACGCCTGAAAGAGTTTGGACTGAAGCTATCAACTGAAAAATGTCTTCTCTTCCAGACATCAGTTCGCTACCTTGGGCATGTAGTATCAAGTGATGGAGTGGAGACTGACCCAGACAAAATTTCCACATTGACATCTTGGCCAGTTCCTGAAAATCTCAAAGAGCTCAGATCGTTCCTTGGTTTTGCAGGGTATTATCGACGGTTTGTGAAAGGGTACTCTTCAATCGTCAGACCTCTCAATGAGTTAACGGCTGGATATCCTCCCAGTCAGAAAAGGTCAAACCAAAAGGGGAAGTTACAACATTATCTTAACCCCAAAGAACCTTTTGTTTCCCGTTGGACGCCAGCTTGCCAGCAGGCCTTTGAAGAGGTTATACAGAAGCTCAGTACAGCCCCAGTTCTTGCCTTTGCAAACCCAGATAAACCCTACATCGTGCACACAGATGCCAGCTCTATTGGTCTTGGTGCAGTCTTATACCAAGACTTTGATGGACAGACCAGGGTGATTGCATATGCCAGCAGAGGTCTCTCACACAGTGAACGCCGGTATCCTGCCCATAAACTTGAGTTTTTGGCTCTCAAATGGGCAGTTACAGAGAAATTCTATGACTATTTGTACGGATCCAATTTTACTGTGGTTACAGATAGCAATCCTTTGACATATCTGTTAACTTCTGCTAAATTGGATGCTACAAGTTACAGATGGCTTTCTGCTCTGTCAACCTTTTCATTTAAGATAATCTACCGGGCTGGCAGGTTGAATGCTGATGCCGACGGACTCTCTCGGCGACCTCATGTTGAACAGATGGAGGATGCTTTGTCTAGGAAAGAGAGAGAGAGAATATTGAAATTCACTGAGCAACACCTTGAACATCCATCCTCTATTTTGATTGACCAGCACTCAGTCCAAGCAATATGTGACAGACAACTAGTGTACAGCTCACCCAACCTGGACCAAGTTGTTGCTCTTGTGCAAACGCTCTCTACTAACACTGATAGCCTACCAGACAGTTTTGTTAATGATATGCAGTTCTCTTCACCTGTCATGCCATCCGTCTCTGCTGATGAAATTGCTGCCAAACAACGAGCCGATCCGGTCATTCAGCACATTGTTGCTCAACTGGAACGAGGAGAAAGTCCGCCACCATCTCTAAGGGAACAGCTCCCCAATCTGCCATTACTCTTGCGAGAGCTTACACGTCTGGAGCTCCATAATAATGTTCTCGTTAGGAGGAGGAATATTGGAGGTGAGCTTACTTACCAGCTTGTCCTTCCAGAGGAGTGTCGGCCTGAGGTCCTCAACCAGCTTCATGACCAAATGGGCCATTTGGGTACAGAGAGAACACTGGACCTTGTCAGATCACGTTTCTTCTGGCCACGAATGGCAGTTGATGTTTGCAATAAAGTCAAGAACTGTGAGAGATGCATACGAAGGAAATCACAGCCTGAGAAAGCTGCACCCCTTGTCAGCATTAAAACTTCAAGACCACTCGAACTGGTCTGTATGGACTTTCTCTCAATAGAACCAGACCGAAGCAACACTAAGAATGTTCTTGTGATAACCGATCACTTCACAAAATATGCTGTTGCAGTGCCAACCCCAAATCAAAAAGCCAAAACCGTAGCAAAAGCACTATGGGACAACTTCCTTGTTCATTATGGAATCCCAGAGCGTCTCCATAGTGACCAAGGACCCGATTTTGAATCGCACACTATCAAAGAGCTCTGTCAAATAACTGGAATTCTTAAGAGTAGGACAACACCATACCATCCCCGTGGCAACCCTGTGGAACGATTCAACCGAACACTTTTAAATATGTTGGGTACTCTACAAGAAGAGGATAAAACACACTGGAAAGATTTTGTGAAGCCGCTGGTACACTCTTACAACTGTACTCGAAATGACGTCACTGGGTACTCCCCATATGAACTGATGTTTGGTCGTCAACCCCGCCTTCCAGTTGACTTGGCTTTTGGACTACCTGTGTCTGAAAACCCATCCACATCGCATTCACAGTATGTTGAAAAGCTTAAATCACACCTCAGAGAAAGTTACAAGATTGCAACTGAAAACTCTGAGAAGGTTATGGGAAGGAATAAACTTAAATTTGACAAGCGAGTCACTGCTGCAGACCTCTCAGTTGGGGATAGAGTTTTGGTTAGAAACGTCAAACTACGAGGCAAACACAAGCTCGCAGATCGGTGGGAGCCAGATGTGTATATTATCCAGAAGAAAGCCGGCACTCTTCCGGTATATACAGTTAAACCAGAAGGCAAAGAATGTCCCATTAGGACCCTCCACCGTGACCTGCTGCTGCCTTGTGGCTACCTAACACCAGCTTCCAAACCAGAACAGTTAAAGCCAAAATCAGTGATGGCACCCCCAGTGACTCCAAAAACCTCCGACCTTTCAGACCCTGAAGATCAAGAACTGTTCTTACCTGATTTACCCGATTACTCCAGCTCCTGTCCTACCAGAATCACAACTGTAGTTAACATACCTGTTCCGGCATCTACCATTGTTCCTATGCCTGAGGCTCTGTCTGGCCAGCATTCACAGAGTTTTAAGGAGGAAACGATTGCTGTAGAACCGGAAATGGGACCTGGACATGAACCTACTGCTGAACTAGTACCGACTGAGCTGGATGCAGAACAAACAGATGGAGATGAAATAGATCCTGTTGATCTAGAACCTCCAGAGGAAAATGCCTCCTTTCAGCCAGACCTTGGATCCTCCCCAAAGCCGATCAGCTTCTCAGGTGATTCAACTACTCCTGAGTTCTCCAGCCCAGATTCTGAACCATCCATCCGACACTCTACTCGAGCACGGCAGCCACCAAATCGCTTGCAGTATTCAATGCTTGGGCGTCCAGTTCTGCAAAGCATCCAGTCCCTGTTTCAAGGGCTTAGCACTGCGCTGACCTCTGCTCTGCAATTGGAGGAAACCTCGATGACTGCTACCTCTTGTGACGGTGTCTTGTGTCAGCAACGTGCATGTGCGAGGCCGCACATGAGTTTAGGGGGGGAACCTGTAACCCACATCTAGTCTATGACATTTATTTTGGCGGGTCCACTTCCTGTGTTGCCCCAACTCTCTAACTTTTTTTAAGCCATGGGTCATAGTTCACTTCCTCTTTCTCCACTGTGGCTGTGGTGTGCTCCACTGGGCGTCTCCCAAACAAATTGCTGCACTCTTCAGATCAGCAAATTGCAACTCAAAATACATGGTGAGCTTGATATCTTATAGCAATATTGTTCATGTTTAAGACAACCATGTGATTGCTCATTGAAATGTTGTTTTACCAGAGTTACTGGTGGCTCTAATTCAAACTCTTGTGGGATTCTGCCATTAATCACCACCAGGCTGTGCATTGAGGTTAAGTACTCCTCACTCAGTTGAAGAGGTAAAACAATTGTTTTTTATATATTTATATAAAATGGAAGCTGAATTGTGGACACAGGTCTGGTATATGCACTCAGTTGTTGGTTGCATTACTTATGTTTTGTGTGTGTTTTAAGACTTTTTATATTGAAACTAAAATGACAATGAAGTTGGAATGCCTGTAAAATCAATTGAAAAGAATGTAGCTACACTTTTGTTTGAACTTAATATTGCGCAATATCTTACTTTTCTTTTTTTCTCGGCTTGATTATTTTAGAAGACTTGATGTTAAATAATCATTTTTTTGATAAATGATTATTGAAAGTGCACTTTAAATTGATTGACTGGAAATATGATCACTTTAAATTGATTGACTGGAAATATGATCACTTTAAATTGATTGACTGAAAATATGATCACTTTAAATTGATTGACTGGAAATATGATTCTGAATTACATTATTTCTAGTTAACTATACTTAAACCATGGTTGATTGACAATTACTTACAGTAAATGTTGATTTTGAATGATTATATATATCAAGATGTTTATTTTCTTTATATATCTGTACATGCTATATGACAGTTGGTTATTTTAATTGGAATGAAATTCTTAATGTGTATTTCTGACCTATAGGTCGGGTTTTTTTCTTTGGACCAGAATCTCCAACATGGATTTACAGATGGCGAGCTAGAACTATGGACTTGATAATGGACTTTGAAATGAGTACATGTATTTGGTGACTCAACTATTGTGACTCTTGTTGCTTTTGTCTTATTTTGGGTTTTTGTTTTTGTCTTATTTTGTGCACAATCACTTTAATATATATATACACCAAAACTGAAACCACGGCCTCCTGTTTTCATTCACACCTCAGGCTCTTTTAAAGGACACTCTTCTGATGCTGCTTTTGTAGCCGTAGTCAACTGCCTGGCCTTTAGGCGTTACATACAACTGCCATCAAAGCCGCAAAACGTAACTACTTCTTATCTCAGACCTCCAAAAATCTAAATGATCCTAAAAAATTCTGGAAAACCATCAAATCTCTCTCAGGCACCCCCCAATCATCTGACCTCCCATCACAATTTCTTGTTGACTCTGTTCCTGTGTCAAATAAGCACGAGATCCTGAACTGTTTCAATAAACATTTTGTTGCTTCTAGTTCATTATTTGACACAGTTACAAACGGAAAATCAGCCACTTTATCTAATAATCAAACTTCTACAAATCAAATCCCTCCTACAAGTCAACCATCTGTTAATCACACCTTCTCTTTTTCTCCGTTCTCAGTCAGTGAGGTAAATAAACTGTTAAATGATCTTGATCCTAAAAAATCTGCAGGTCCAGATGAACTTCCACCTTACTTCTTAAGGCTGGCTGCTCATATCATCACAGTCCCTGTGACCCACATCTTTAATCTGTCCATAAGCCAAAACACCATTCCGGATGCTTGGAAAACAGCCTTTGTTCTTCCTTTGCTGAAGGGAGGTGACCCCACCTCATTGAACAATTATCGACCGATCTCTAAACTCTGCATCTTAGCCAAGGTTCTAGAAAAACTGATAAACTCTCAGATCAAAAACTATCTGGACTCATTTAACATCTTACCTCTTCATCAATCTGGTTTCAGGAAAAAACACAGCACAACAACTGCTTCTCTGAAGGTTCTGAATGATGTTGTTGAAGCATTGGATGCTAAGGACTATTGTGCTGCACTTTTCTTAGACCTGTCTAAAGCTTTTGACACTGTGGATCATAACATCCTGTGTCATAAGCTCTCAGAAATCGGTTTCTCTGATCACACCATCGGTTGGTTTTCTAACTATCTTTCCAATCGGAGGCAATGTGTTCAACATAACGGTACTTTTTCCAGCTATTTAACAGTTAAAAATGGTGTACCACAAGGCTCAGTTTTAGGACCCACTCTCTTTACAATCTACATAGCTAATGTAGGTCACTGCATCCCTGATGCATCCTTACATTTCTATGCTGATGATACAGTTGTTTATTGCCGAGCTAAAACAGTAGCTAAGGCTTTCCAGTTACTGCAATCCGCTTTTGACATCATCCAGTCAGATTTGTTCCGTCTCAAACTTGTCCTAAATGCTGATAAAACAAAAGGGATGTTTTTTTCAAATAGGAAGGCGGTTCCAGCAGATCCTCCTCTGATTTTATCTTCAAATGGTGTCCCTATTGAGTTTGTTGATTCCTATAAATATCTGGGTATCCTGATCGATTCACATCTCTCTTTTAAACTCCACGTGGAAAACCTAGTGAAGAAACTGAAAGTTAAACTGGGTTTCTTTTTCAGAAACAGATCATGTCTATCACTGAATGTTAGGAAACGCCTTGTATCTGTGACTTTCCTTCCCTCCATTGATTACGGTGACATTCTCTACATGAATGCTCCTACAAGCACCCTGCGGATGTTGGATGTTGTCTATCATGGTGCACTAAGATTCATAACTGGTTGTGATTATCGTACCCACCACTGCACCCTGTATTCACTGGTTAACTGGACATCATTAACCTCACGCAGACTCTTCCACTGGTACATTTTCATCTTCAAATCACTTCTTGGTCTGCTGCCCTCTTACATCTCCTCCTACATGTCTTTGCGTGAGTGCAGCTACAGCGTGCGCTCTCAGGACATGATTACCTGCAGTGTTCCGTCAGTGAGGACTGAACTTGGAAAAAGGGCCTTCTCCTACTCCGCTCCTGCTTCATGGAATATCTTACAAAAAGATCTGAAGCTTTCGAACTTGACTTCTCTAAATGGTTTTCAGAATCTGTTGGAATCCTGGCAAAAACCAATGCAGATTTGTTCCTGTCTTTGATTTTATACATATACCTTATAATGTTTTGCTAGTTTTTTGATACTTTGTTAAAATATATATATATATATATAAATATATATATATTTTTTTCTATCTTTTGTTTTCTATTGTTTATTGTTTGTTTGTTTATTGTTTATTGTTTAAGGAAATTCTATCATTGCTGTTCATTGTTCTTTAGTTTTAGCAGGTCGCTTTCGTAAATGAGCCCATGAGGTTCAAAAGATTTACCTGACTAAATAAAGGTTGAATGAATGAAAAAGGCAGTGCCAGTCATCTTCAGTTGTTTTCAGTGCTGTTTATGAGGATCAAATCAATGTAAGGTGGCATGGACCTACTAGACTCCTCTGGAACATTGTCCAAACTTGGTACTTTGTCTGGTCCTAGTGAGATCTGGTTTTACGTCCAAGATTGAACAAACTATTGTTTTCATTTGTGCGCCTTATCCTTAGTTCTTTGGAACCTCCTTAGCCCCTTTCATAAAACAGCTCAATCCGGCTCTGATGCGTGTTCAGTCCTCCAACGAGCATTCAGAAGAAACACGAACGCGCATTGCCGGGTTAATTTTACTCGCCTCTGATCCGCCCCTGAGCCGCGAGCAGAGGTAGTACTGTATTAAGCCCGGATCTGTCGACTTGTGAAAGGTGTCGGGCTGCTGCGGCTTCAAACTGATTTGAATAATGATGTACTCTCCCACGTACTCTTCCGGCGCCCACTGTCGCGCTCTATTTAAATGTGTAAACAAGAACATGATATTTGTATTTTGTTTGCGCATCACTCGCTATTCTTCGCCGAATCTTTTCACTTTTTTATTGATCATCACGGAAATGGCTAATTGGGGTGATGCCGAGACCCGTGTACTCCTGTCTCTGCGCGCAGAGGAGGAAATTAATAAGGGACTTACCGGTACAGTGAAGGATGGAGCCCTTCTGGAGCGGATTGATGCGAGAGCAAAAAAAAAAAGCATTCGGATAAGCACAACGATGTTCGCTAGCGTCGCCATGTTTGTTTACAGACACCTCTGCGGTCCCACGTTAAACACGCAGGCACCACGTCCTCTGAGCTGCAGATTTTCACCACGCCTCTTTTCAACCTGCGCTGCAAATCGTTTTGTGAATGCTCCATTGAGGGCGGGCCGTGGCCGGATTCAACTTTGTTTTATGAATGACCCCAGGGGGATTAAAGCCGGACTCGACTGTGTGGGAATTGCGCGGATCTGACTTATGAAAGGGGCTCTTGTGACATCGCCCTCTTGCGTTCCTTGTGTTCTCATGTGTTCAACATCTGGATCAACCATCTACAACCTACAACAATAAAAGTATCATCTAAACATCTAACCATCCCACTTTGAAATCCATCTACTCACTCTCTCCATGCCACTTACCTGGTGAGCTTGGTCTGCTCTGCCATCTTGGAATCCCCTGGTCCTCCCTCTCTTACCTGCAAACAATAAGACAGCAAGTAAGCCAAGGAACACTCTCCCTGTTTAATTATCCTAAATTGTACTCTCTATACTTCTACTACAACTCCCTCCTGTATTCCTCTTTGCTCACTTTGTAAATAAACACATACCTTTTTTAACTGTTTGGTCTTTGGTGTCTCAGTTTGCACTCTGGATATCCAGTTATCAATACAAACGCAATACAAGGACTCAACTAACCAAGATAAATGATTGCTATCGACCTGTAGCGTGACAAATGGGGGCTGAAGTGTGGCAAGTGTTTTATGACAGCCCCTTAACATCCTTATCTCCCATAACTCATGACCCCTCAACCCTTTAAACCACAAGGGTGGCCACATGTGATCAGCCAGCAGAATATCCATTTCTGTTAGACAACTTTACACAACCTCTCTCTGCGGTATGACTTAAAACAAATTAACATTGTAGAAAAAATGTTTGCATCATTTTCAACTTCTCACTTTCAACTACCTCAACATCTCTTAAACAACACTGCGTAGTTTATGGGCATGGCAAAGCTGTATGACAATGGCATCTCTCTGTGCACACATGGGTTTTCTCCAGGCACTTCGGTTTCCTCCCACAGCCCAAAAACATGCACAGTAGGTTCATTAGTAACTTTGAATTGCCCCTAGGTGTGAGTGAGAGTGGGAATGGTTATTTTTCTCTTTGTGTCCTTGTGATGAACTTGTGACCTGTCTAGTGTGTCCCCCACCTCTCGCACAGTGACTGCTGTAGATGGGCAACATCTCCCTGTGATCCAGAAAGGAGAGGCGGTTAAAGAAAATGAAGGAATGAATGGAGTTGTTGGGACCTGAGAACATCCAGAAGAATACCGTAGTCATTGCAACTTATAGTGTCTTTTACTGTCGTCACAGGTCAAAGAAACTGAGCAGACATTTCAGTTGCTGCTCATCTGCCACAAATGTCATCTAACAGATGATATCTGTTGGCCATGAGATGCAGAACTGTGACTTTGAGTTGTGTTGCATTGAATATTTAATAACAATAAGCCTTCATGAAGTTATACTGGAGTATACAGTATTATATTTTTAAGGCTCGTGATGCCATCTTATTACTGTACTAACACAACAAATTTATAACGTTATAGTTACTTTGCAGACTCAGCGTGTCAACACTAAGAGTAATTTGTACATTACTTTAAAATAAGCCTACATAATCAACATCAACTCTAAGATGACTACGCTATGATATCTCAACTACAGCTCCAAATCTCAAATGAGCTGAAAAAGGAGGTGATGTGGATGCATTCCCATCTCCCTGCTGGCTGTGCTCAAGTGTCTGACCACTGAGGCCCTGGGACTGGCAGGAAACGGCTCCTGACAGCAGAAGGACCGGGATTGTCCCTTGACACCTGCAGTGGGCTGTCCGTGGCGACGAGGAGCTCATCAGACTGCTGGAAGGAGTGGCCATCTCTGTGGGAGGAGTTCAGCTCCGCATTCGGGTGGTCCTGCAGCCTGGGGGAACCGAGACGACAGCCAAGTCTAGGTGGATGGATTGGACGGCATCTGCAGCCAGTTCTTTCACATCTGCTGTGGGACGGATCTTTAGAGATCCTGCCTATACATCCATCAGTATCCATAACATCGCTTAATGAAACCATGATAACGAGTTACATTTAATTTCCCTTTGGGATTAATAAAGTATTTTTGAATTGAATTGATTACTTTATTTTTCTTATCAGCATATTGTCCTTTTCAGGTCTGTGCAGGAGACAGCAGCCTGCAAACGTCTTGCTGAAAACCCGATCTGACGATAATGTTGGAGTGCACAGAAGGAAACTGGTGTTGCTCTTCTGCTGTCTTTGTGAATCACAGGTTCTCCTCAGCATCCAGTCAGCTCTGGTTCTGGTCATTTTTCTATTGTGTGTCTCCTGCTGTCTCCACTGCAACAGTAACAAACTGCTCAACACTAACTTTTTTTGTTCTAGCTGTGTTAGATCATCTTTTCATGCTCTGAAAGCTAAATACAAAAGTTTAAACCTACCGTATTTGCACAAAACTATTTATTTATTTATTTTTATATATATACTCCCATCGAAAGACCCTTAGTAAAGTATAGTCTCTGTCTGTAAATTTTCTCTTGTCCTGGCCATAACTTCTGATCTCCTCAAGATAATTTAATAAAAATTGATACATATTTTTTACCACCACTACATGATGCGTGACATAATATTTTAATCCGATAATTCTCAATCAAGCCTTTAAGTTTTTTGTGTAATATTTTAATCACTCCAGCTTCAAGGTCAAGGTCACAAAACAAGGTCAAATTTAAACCTATAGGTCTTTGCTTGTCTGGGCCATTGGTACTACAGTATAGAATACTGTATGACTGTATTATACTTTGACAACGGGCCTACAATGTGCTACATATGTGTATTGTGTAAGTGGCACAACAATACTATTTTATCTTGATGTTTTACTGATGCAACAAATGTGGAGGAAGCAGAGGAAACTAATGTCTAGTTTGGCCAACATGGATGGGATTATTATTGGCTGCTGCAGATGTACATCATTTTCTGTAACACAGTAGTTTGAGATTAGTGAGGGGTCCCTGGTGTCTCACTCATCACTCCATTTCCTAAATTGACAGCAGGAGAAACTCTATTCCACCTGATGTGATAAACAACATGAGGCTTTGAAGAAGTGCATCGCAGAAGACAGAAAGAAGTGATAAATGGGAAAGGTTGGGAGGAATCAGGGCAGATGAAAGTTGTTGGGCAGTGAAAAATGACTGACAGCGCATTAAGAAAATCCAAGAAGACAGCACAACTTGTTCAGGAAACCCTTTACGTTTTTTGTGTCGTCTTTTTTCCCAGTCTGTTGGTTATACACAGCATTGCCAAATGTAATATAATTACTGTATTTGTAAGATAATTATTGTATTTTTAAGATAATTTTGCATTTTGTGTGATGTACAATCAATACTTCAACAACAACAAAAAATCCCATAATGTTCATTAATTTGACCATTTCACTGCATGGCTAAATAAAATCATTATCAAACGCAATTAGGAAATGGTGTGCTTGTAAACTACCTTAACTTATTTGTACTATGCAATGCCGAACTTGCCTTTGTTCCTTTTATTTATGACCAATATCAATCAATACAGCAGTCCCTTGCTACTTTCAGGTTCAACTTTCGCAGACTTGCTCTTTCGCGGTTTTTCAAAGTACAATGTTTTGTCCTATCATCTGTGGTGTTTGTTCATTTATTAATGTGTGAAATTGTTAAATGAACATCTCTGAGAAATGCTAATCCACCACCACATATAGAATTTGGCAACTCGATCAACTCAAATGACTCAAGTGAATCAAATGATTCAGATTAACACGACTCTACAAAGTGAACTGAAATTACCAGCTCTACTCTCTAATAGCTCTAATGCTCAGTATGTGGGTTCCCAGAGAGCTTTTTAATACAATGTGTGGCTCTGTTTTTAGGAGGTTTTTTTGTAGGTAGTGTAGCATAACTGATACTTTTGTTTGTACAATTACATCAAAATGTGTCCACAACCAATAGGTTCATGCACATATTAATAAACCCCAGTTATGAATTATTATTATCATTACTATATTATTATTGTTATTATTTTCTCAGCATTTCTTAATTTATTGCTGGTTTATTCCCCAGGGGCCAACCAGGTCCCTCTCTGCACTCGGCTGGTATTCAGCCGAGTGCTCATCGAAGTATGCGATCGGTCCCTAACAGCACAGTCTTTTGCATTTCTTTGGCATTGCATGGTAGTTTGTCTACTGTAGTTGTTTTATTAACATACATTATTATTATTGTTATTATTATTGTTATTATTATCCGTCTATCCATCCATTACCCTTTACCCGCTTCTTCTATTTTGGGTCACGGGGGTCGCCGGTGCCCTTGTCCAGCAATCACTGTGTGAGGGGTGGGGTGCACCCTGGATTGGTTGCAAGTCCATCACAGGGCCACATAGAAACAAACGAGACAAACAACCATTCACTCTCTCACTCACACCTAGGGACAATTTAGAGTTACCAATCAGCCTATCATGCATGTTTTTGGTCTGTGGGAGGAAACCGGAGTACCCGGAGGAAACCCACGCATGCACGGAGAGAACATGCAAACTCCACCTAGAAAGGCCCCCGGACCGGGATTTGAACCGGCAACCTTCTCGCTGAGAGGCAGCAGCTCTACCAGTTGCACCATTGTGCTGCCGGTATTATTATTATTATTATTATTATTATTATTATTATTA
>JBBPBX010016891.1:13872-28170 GCA_038048925.1 Garcialebias charrua | reverse complement strand
TATATATATATATATATATATATATATTAGCTGAAATGGTAAAATGACCTTTTAAGTTAATGTATTTTTTGGGAAACAAGTTTAACAGTAAGGCTTTAAAGTACAAAGTAGAATACAGGTAAGTGCTGAGGAGGATGCTTAGTTACTACCATCTCAATTTCTATTGAATTTAGGGAGTTATTGGCATTTTCTGTTTTCTAAGATCAGTTACCTGTGGCAACCATCTTGGATTTCGTTGACCCCAAAAGTTAATCAGTTGTACCTGTATACTTTCTAAAAGTTTCAATAAAATCCATCCATTATTTATTTAGACATTTTGCTAACAGACAAACCAAAGAAAGTAATTACATGATCAATGGTGAGCGCTAATTTGGGCAATTTACGTCACAACAGCCAGTTAAACCAATTAGGTCAATACATTGGTCTTACAAAAGAATTGTCCATGTCAATCAATAATTATCGTTTGTCCA
The DNA here is from genome assembly GCA_038048925.1 of Garcialebias charrua. Taxonomy (NCBI): domain Eukaryota; kingdom Metazoa; phylum Chordata; class Actinopteri; order Cyprinodontiformes; family Rivulidae; genus Garcialebias; species Garcialebias charrua. The sequence continues at coordinate 27,700 of JBBPBX010016891.1, read as the reverse complement.
TTTTCTTTAAGCAGTTTTTCCTTTTGGGGTTGCGGGGAGCAGGTGCTTATGTCCAGCAGTCACCATATAAGATGTGGGGGGACATCCTGGACAGGTTGCAAGTCCATAAAAGGGACGCACAATCATTCACACTCTCACTCACACCTAGGGACAATTTGGACATAGCAATAAACCTAACACACATGTTTATGGTTTGTGGGAGAAAATTGGAGTATCAGAAGAAAACCCATGCATTCATGGGTAGAACATGTAAACTCCACGCAGAAAGGTTGGGAGGCAAACATGCACCCTTTCCACTGTGAGGCAACAGCTCTAATAACTGTGTCACTGTGCCACCCAGTAGTGTCATCACCAAGTTTCATCACTGTTTCTTGTTACAAATACTAAATATATTAATGGTAATAAAACATTTCAAATCATAGCTATTTTAGACACTGAATATTAATTGAACAAGTACTTGTAAATTATACATAAAACTGATTAAAACTCATTCTGTATAGACTGCTGACAGCTTTAGAGGCTTCATGGTGATTATATAAACAACCAAAATTTTTCCAAATATGGTTGTCGATCCAAGGTCAAGCCACTTGGACAGGCCTCTCTCATGCCAGTCTTGAGGCGAGCCTGAACAGATGTTGGCACAGCCAGCTGGACATGGCGACCTTGAGTAAATCTCAGAGGGGTCCTCTTTGGCAGCGTGGCACCAACTCCCCCCTTGCCCACGCACCCCCTGGCCAAGGTGGCCCAACGCAGCATCGTATAAGCAAGTGATCTGTGTGTCTATGTGTCTACAGACCCGCATTGTGTGTCATTCAAGCTTCAGTGAAAAGCTACCAGTGAATCAATCACATGCCCTGTGTAACACAGCACTAAATGAAATTCAATGGACTGATTGAGTGGGTGATGGATGATTCACATACATCGAGCCAGAATTAAGTGATGGATAAACACTCAGAAGGAAAGTGGAGGAGGTGAGGGTTTTCAGACCTCTTGAGAACTCCATGATATGTGCGTTTTATGGACTCTAAAGTCTGCGAGCCCGCAGGAGCGGCCGTGTTCGCTATCCCACATCTGCCCTCCCAGGTTGCAGGAGAACATGTGTGTGTGCATTCACGAGTGTGTGTGGTTACCATCTGGGCAGGACATCAGGGGTACGCCTGGACTGCACGGTGAGCCAGTCCACTTTTAATCTGCCCAGCGCCCTCTCCCCGCCAAGGAAGGTCACTGCCTCGGCAAGGACAGAACCGTCACCCTGTAACACTAACAGCGGGGGTCGGCACTGGCTATCCATAATAGATGGCAGCTGGCTTTAGTGTACATCTTCACTTTGCCTGGGGCAGTGGTCTAAGCCCATCTTTCATTCCCACAACTCCAGTAAGCTAATGTGCTGTGTTCATGCTCGTGTGAATCAGGAGGAGCGCGCAGTTGTGTGTCTCCCCTGTAGCTACCGAGCACTCGTGTCTTTGCCAAAATAGGGCAGACGGTGCTTCAACAAAGGAAACATTTATCTGAAGGTATCACAGCATGACAGCAAAATCAAACTTAAAGGTGCTATGTGTAACTTTCTGTAGAGCACAGAACTTAGAAATATTTTCAACAGGCAAAGCATTCTGATCCCTCCCCCTCAGAGCCATATATGGCTCTGCCCCCCTTGCTCTGCTGAAATTCAAATTCAAGCTCTGTTTTTATTGGCTGATTCAAATTCAAGCTCTGTTTTTATTGGCTGGTTACAAACTCTGTTTTTATTGGCTGTTTAACGGCGGGTCACTCTGTGTTTTTAGTGTTTTTTATAAATGCTGATAGAGAAGAATATAGAATAGAATAGAATATATCTTTATTGGCATATTTGCACCAAGGTACAAAGTTTTGCAATTGGCGCACGCACCATCCGAAGAGGGACGTACGCACGGAAAGTCGTAGCAGTATAAAACCGCGCCACCAACAATCAGATATGGAAAAAGAAACACACAATCGGGTAATCATGGTATTCAAAAAAAATCTATCACATTTTGTCTCAGGACACTCTATGATAAAGTCCAAAAAACTCTACCAGCTTTAGCATGAATAAGACAAGACATGTTGCATTTTGATGACAAGCAGGGAGATTTAGTCCGTGAGTAATCATTCCAGATAAGCACAGTCTGCAGATGGTTCAGCTCGGCTCCATCCGAACGCACACACAGAGACCTCTGGGGGGAGGGGGGGAGGGCAGCGAGTTCTCAACAGCTTTCGACTCCAGGAGAAGCTTTGCAGACAGCCTTCTTTTCAAGGTTGCTCAGAGTCCAGATTAGATAGTCGCTTTATTTATTTTCAGGTCAGGCCACAGTGTACTTTTGACTGCAGCCTTCCAAGTCCAGGTGCTGTTCAGGTCCAAATCGCCGAATCATGTGAGGTTCCGAGCTACAAATCCCCCCCATATGTGCCCTGATTGAGGCCGGACGGCTGTAAACGAGTCCCAAAACGCACCGCAGGTCCGCGGCTGTCCACCGCTGCTCCCATCGTGCGGTTCAGCTCGTACAACAGCTGGGAAGTCGAGGTCATAGCCCGGATCAAAGAATCTTTGCTGAGTAGGAAGTCTCGCCAGCGCGCTGATCGCCGCGGCAGTCTCCCCCAGCTTCCAGTGGCAGAAACCTCCGCAAATGCCAAAAGACAGAGCAGCTGCCACCAGTATCCCAATAATCCACAGATATTCCACGTCTTCGACAGAAAGAACGGTCAGACACATTAACTTCCACTCGTTCCACGAGTCCATAATGTAGCTCACCGCATGCGTGTCGATGGGGCACGCCGGCTCTCCTTGGCCGGTGTGCTTCGTGGAAAAAAAATTATCGATAGAGGAAACAGCCCACGCAAATAAGCAAGGGGACTATAGTTTTTTTCAGAGATTACTTTGTCTAACACCAGTCTGTCAGTAGATAGTGACAGAGTGAAGAAATATGTTAAAAATATATTGTTAGAAAAGTTACAGACCGCACTACAAAGTTACATAGTGCAGCTTTAAGCGTTCCCAACTACAGCTAGCCAGAAAAAGCACTCTGAAGAACATTTATGAGAGGCCAAACATAAAGCCTTTAAATAGGTTTATGGTATTTTAGGGCACTCTTCTAGTTTTGTCCCTTTGTTTTTCTTCTACATGTACAACGCTGTTCCAAATGCTCCATTCTGGAATAAGATGTTTCATTTCCCAGTTCTTGATGTCAAGCGTCTGCACAGTCAAACTAATGTATCTTTTTTTTTTTTTTCCAATTTGCCAGAGAATCCAAAACCATTTTAAATGCAAATGACCTAAATAAGATTAGCAAGGTAGGCTGGCCGCTCCCTGTTAATTATCCAACGCCGTAGTCAATTAACAGTGCTAACGAAGGGACACTTGGTGTGCATTAACCCAATTTACCACAACAGAGAGACAGGTGGGAACCGTTGCAATGGGGGTAATTTAAGGTGGGATATGGCAGAAGAGGAGGGAGTCGCATTGTTACTTTGGCTTTAGTGACTTTTACCAGAGCTGAAGAGTAGACTTTGTCTCAAGAAACAGAAATGTTTTTGTGATGATGCACTGTATCTTCATTCCATCATGACTGCCTGTTGGACACCATGGGTGGGCAAAGGGAGGAGCAAAAGGCTCATCTGGTGGTAATTAGAGCTGTCCATGATGTGTTAGCCAATATACTGCTCTACAGTTAAATGCATTAATCACGGCAGGGATTAAAGCATGCTCCGATTTAACAGTTGTCACTAGACCTTGGCTTTGAGTGGCATGGGTGACTGACAGGTCGAATCAGGGCAGTCTTTTTTTTTTCCCTGAGTCCATGGACATGTGCTCACCTGGATGATTAGGTAGTAAAAATGTGAAGAAATGTAGTCATTGTTGCTCTTTTTTATAAACAGTCTCCTAAAAACAAGACAATTTGGACAGTTCGGAGTTTTGGAAGAAAAAATATTCAGTATTAGCAAAACCGGTTTGGACCTTTTTCTTACAGTCTTTACAATATATAAGACTGTAAGAAACAGTCTTTACATATAGGGCAGCTGTGGCTGAGTGTTTAGAGCAGTCGTCTTCCAATGCAAGAGTTGGAGGTTTGATTCTACCAGCAGTCACATGCCGAAGTACCACTGGGCAGGACACTGAACCTCTCATTGTCTCAGATGTGTGTCCCATCTGTGTATAAATGTGATAAACCACTGATTAGTGTCTTTAGAATGATTTGTTCAATTAGCTTTGTAGAGATCTAGTAGAGTGCTGAATGAATGGGTAAATGTTGTATAAAGCACTTCAACTGTCTTGATAAGATAAAAAAGGTGCTATATAAGTACAGTCCATTTACTATAATGATATACGGTACTAGTGTTTTAGAAGCTGAGAATCATCCCCAACACATACTTGGAGCACTAACTATTCCCACAAGATTTGTGTTTAAATATTTCCCTTTATGTATCATAGCCAAGCCTGCCTGTTAGAAAAACATCTCATGAACCAAAGGATGGATTTTAATTAAACTTTCAGAACGTAATCAATGAATGTACATAATAATAATAATCCATCCATCCATCCATCCATCCATTTTCTTCCGCTTATCCGGGGTCGGGTCGCGGGGGTAGCAGCCTAAGTAGGGAGGCCCAGACTTCCCTCTCCCCAGCCACTTGGAGCAGCTCCTCTGGGGGAATCCCAAGGCGTTCCCAGGCCAGCCGAGAAACATAGTCCCTCCAGCGTATCCTGGGTCTTCCTCTGGGTCTCCTCCTCCATAATAATAATAATAATGAATTTAATTTACAACGCGTTTTAGACCACAGGCAGGTCTAATTGGTGACTTTGAGGCAACTTTGACAATCATTCTTTAAAATCTGCCCTGCTATCAGAAATCATAATCAGCCGCGTCCAGCCCACTCATTTTCATCTGTTCAACCAGTAGTGGTGGGTGGATTGATCCAAATATCTATATTATCGATACTGTCATAAGGATTGTTATTGAATTATATCACTGTAATAGAATTGATACTTTAGTTTCAGTTTTTCCAGTATGGGCTTCTGTGATTTTGATGACTTTCCATGGGAGGTTTGTCCTGCTGCTTTCAAGTGCTGCTCTTGTCACTACTGATGTACCATCATGTGAATCAAGGTCTGGCTTATTCAGGCCCGGCTGTGGCAAGAAATGGCAGGTAAAGAAAAGGAAGAGCACTGTGTTGTTGTAAAGTGACACAACAGCAAGTATTGTATTTACCCATAAACTTTGCCTGGTCTGTTGTGGACTTTATTTAATTAATAATCTAATGGGGGGGGGGACTTAAAGGTTGTAAAATTTTATTCAGATTTAGCAATATAATGCATCCACTTTACTTATTAAAATGTAGTGTATCCATATTGGTGATACTGGCCCTTTTTACTTGATATAGGATCAATGCCAAATCTTGCAGTATTGCATACCACTAGTAACCAGAGCTCTGGCTCTCAGCAGGAAGTGCACTGTTGTGAGTGGTCTCTATTGATCATTGATCTGGCACCATTGATCCAAATGTCTTTCCCTCCCATCCAGGTGTGTTCTCTCACTGTAACTTGTTCAGATTTATATGGACATCTGTTGATTCAAGTCTCCTGAAATGTGCTTAAAGTCTTGTTTAAAAACCTTTGATTTTAACTTTTTGAAAATAGTATTGTCTCAGAAAGTAACAGATTTTCCTTTCGGTAAACTAATAATTTGACAGTAATAATTTTTGTCAGTGGCACAAATGTTCAATAGTGAAATATCCAACTAAATACAGTGCAGGTCAATGTCTGTGTGATTTACAAACTACAGGGCAGTAATGACTGAGTCTGAAAGTACCGTGTTTTCCACCATACACGTCACACCGCTTTATAAGTTGCATCAGTCCAAATATGTCTGTGGAAACATCCATAAATATGTTGCTTCGCTGTATACGTCGCATCTATTATGCGTCACCGCTGACAACCCGGAAAAGTGGACCAGTGTTGTGCCAAAAATCAATTGGCTGCCAAATGGCGGCTGCGAGAGCGTGCACGGGAGGACTTTAACAAGAATTTAACTAGATTAACACTTAAAAACAATTATTTGTTTGCTCGAAATTATAGTAAAGGTGTGTCTCATTTTAACTTTTGCTTAATAAATACACTTTGACGGTCGAATCAGCTGTATTTCAAAAGCCAATACTACACAGAAACATAAACCTGCAGAGGGCGATTTGTGCATTTCTTTGAAATTTAACAAGATAAGTAAAAAAAAGTTAAGTCTGGTCCTCTGGACAGAGGACCAGACTTAACTTTTTTTTCCCTACCTGGATTATTGAGCATGCATCAGGATATTAACAAGATAAGCACCTAAAACAATTATTTGTTTGCTCAACTTTAAAGTAAAGGTGTGTCTCAGTTGAACTTTTACTTAATAAATGCACTTCAGTGGTCAAATTAGCTGCATTTCACCATGGCAGCGCAACGAAATTAAGCTGATTTGACGGTTGCTCCAGGCAGACAATGGTGGCAGGTCGATTGTGTCATTAATAGCCACTTCTACTTATTACATGATACAATGGCATGCCTTACTACTCGAGTGCCATCTAGCGGCTGAAAATGGTAGTGTTCAATATTTTAAGTCAGAATGAATGAAAACGGTCATATCCCAGCCAAAATTTGGTTTATAAATATGGGGAAAAAAATCCATAAATACATTGCTTCAGTGTATTAGTTGCTGGGCATGCAAACTATGGAAAAAAACTGTGATTTATACTGCGAAAAATACAGTAAATAAAATATGCAACAAAGTTGTCAGGTCCTCTGGACAGTTTCTTTGTGCTGAAATGTTTTGTTTTTCATTCAAATGACTTCATCAGTCCGAGGAGCCACAACAAACAGTTCCACAAGCAGCACACCCACACAGTGGGCCAACCAGTTTGATAGTGATAAGATGGTTTCTGGAGTCCACCCTCTTCCCCGTCAACTCCTCCGAGGCAGCCATGATCGAAGTGGTTCAAATTAAAGTTCATGCTCAATAATCCAGGTAAAATATCCAACAAATTTAAATCAGATCCTCTGGACGGTTTCTTTTGTTGAAACATTTCATATTTCATCCAAAAGACTGAGTTTGTTGTGGCTCCTCGGACTGATGAAGTCTTTTGTGCGAAAGACAAAATGTTTCAACACAAAGAAACCATCCAGAGGACCTGACTTAACTTTGTTGTTGTTTTTTTACATGGATTATTGAACATGAACATTGATGGTAAATAAAATGCTTTACTGGAGTTGTGCTACAACTCTTAACTCTTGTTCATTATGTTCAAGCCCTTACAAAATATCCTTCTAAAATTTATTTTTACTGATTTACAAATGTTGCACTCCCACAGAACAAAAACCTGCATATTAGGCTAATTGGTAGTGGTACCTCTAAGTCTAAATTGTTCCTATAGGTGTAAATGAGAGTGAATGGTTTGTCTCATTTGTCTCTATGTGGCCCTGGGATGGGCTTTCAACTTGTCCAGGATGTACCCCGCCTCTCACACAGTGATGGCTGGACATGTGACCAGTGACCCCCACAACCCAAGAAGGAAGAAGTGGGTAAAGATAATGAATGGATGAAATGTTGCACTAAAACCTATGTGACCAAGTTGGTGAACAGCACGAGGAGGAGGTGCCAGATTGTTGCGGCTGTGTAAGGTTCTTTTACATGCTACTGAGGCCTTTGTTTGTTAAACGAATAATTTATTAGACTGCTAATTTGTGTTGTTTCTTCAGACTTCAATCATCAAATCCAAAAACTACAGTATACCAAACAAAAGTCAATAGTAGAAAATACCTGTTTAGCATTGGCAGAGAACATTTGGCAAATATGTCAGGGGTGCAACGTAGAGAAGCAATTTTGCTGCAAACCTACAAATGCATTTTCCCAACATAAGTGGCAACATTTATGGGGAAATACTGGTTTTTAAACGGTATAAGATGTATTGCCAAAAAGCATTTGTTACATTAAAAAATATTCGTCCAAGCACAAAATTCCTCACTTTTTGCACTATCCCTGCAACTTGGAATCGTCCAACTCCCACCAGCTTCAACATGGCTACTGCTTGTCATTAGACTAACAAATGCACTGGGTCTCCTGATTTAGTGTGGCGCTCTGTCCCCTGATGTATATTAATACCACAACACTAAACCTCTTACCCAGGGTTCATCATTCATCCGGGCAAAAGAGGTGGAATTGAAAAGCAGAGCTTGTTTTTGCTGGAAACTCTATCACAGTCATTTATTGTGTCATGAGACAGGCCGGTCCCTTTGCATGTCCTTCACCTTCATATGCAATGTCAGCTTCTATCAGGTACTAAATTCTATTTAAGTGTAATTTTATGAAACATACAAGCGCCAGCATTGGATGACAAAACATGACTTTGAGATTCTGTCTTGTTGTAATTTTGTTCACAACATTTTTGTTGTTGTTGTTTAAATGTGTCTGTGCGTTTGTGTCAAAAGCTAACTGTGAAGTAAAAGGATTTGCATTTCATTTCATGGATATTTTTAATCATGTCTCTTTGCTGGCTTTGCCCAGCATTCCCATTTAAATCTGGTGAGGTTCTCATTGCGTGAGTGGTGCAGCTCTGGTTCAGTTAAGTGATGACTGCTGATGACAGATTGTCCTCCGCCACATTGCTATAGCACTTCTCCCAGACAGACTGTCCATCCCTTGTTCATTTCTTTCTGAGTGGACGTGAGGGCTCACCCAGAAATACAAGACAAATAGCACTTCTGCCACACCATCACTCTTTCTAACAACAAGACAGCTTACCTATCACATAACTGAGTCCATGCAGAATCAGACTCGGACTATATTTCCCCCTCCTGTTACATGAGCGTCCTCTTGGGCTGCTTGGCTCTGCCTCTAAATTTTATGTTTGCCCAGAGGAACAGGGCTGTCCCAAATCTTTATGTATTGCTGGTAGATGACAAAGGTGTAGGGCTATCTGGCCCTTAGAACTGAGATTTTTATGAATACACTTCCAAAACAATGTTAAGCACCTATAAGATATTGTTTTAATTGAATATATTATTTTACACATGCAGATGTAAATGGCTTAATATGCAGACATGTACCAGAGAGCTGGCATCTCAAGTAAAACAATAGTGTTATCAGGGAGTTGCAGGAGCATCAGACAGTCAAAAATGAGTGAAGGTCACAAAAGCTTAGTAGACACATTAGAGAGCACTACCAGCACTTGATGAAGTTGACAGGCATCAGATTGTTGGTTTACATTACATTATTACTCAACATGTGGGATGTGCATATGTCATAGTGGCCCCATATTAAAACCAATGGACATAGGCACCCATACATGAAGGGAATTGTTGCTCAAGACGGTACACAACAATTGCCAAAGCAACCAAAATTCCCCAAGTCTTAGTATGGAGAAAACACAGACTTTCCTGTTCTCTAGTTCACATTTCTTTGTAGAGTTTTTCAGGAACTTGTGCATGTCTATTAAATGATCATGCGCAAGTTTTGATTAAAAACCTCAGTTTTTCCGGAATCTATTTGGGCTGCTGTGAAAAAATGGGGCTCAACAATGCCTTGACCACAACAGATCACAATGTTCAAAACAATTCAGATTTAATAATATACCCCCCACCCCACCCCAATCCCCTATTGACACATTTTTTTCACAGAATTAATTAATTCAACCTTTATTCATACAGAGTAGGATAAGACCCTTTTGCCAAGTTCAGTCCGCACTGAGGGACACTGCATGTAATAATGTCCTGAGAGCGCACGCTGTTGCTGCACTCACGCAGTGACATGTAGGAGGAGATGTATGAAGGCGGCAGACCAAGAAGTGATTTAAAGATGAAAATGTACCCATGAGAGGGTCTGCGTGAAGTTAATGATGTCCAGTTAACCAGTGAGAACAAGGTGCAGTGATGGTATGGTAGTTACAGCCAGTTATGAATCTTAGCGCACCATTTTTTTTAAATTAACTTTTATTTAATCAAGCAATTGAGATCACAGATCTCTTTTGCAAGAAAGGCCTGGGTCTGAAGGCAGACTAACATGCATGCACCATGATAGGCGCCTGTAGAGGTGTTCGTGTAAATAATGTCACCGTAGTCATTTGAGGAAAGGAAAGTCACAGTTACAATGTGTTTCCTAAACAGAGTTAGACAAGACAGAATACAGTATGTACTTTCATGTACTTTCCATGTTTCACAACTGTTACAATAACTGAATACCCAGAGAAAAGGACTGAAAAATGAACAACCCCAAGACTGCGTGAAAAGTTTAGTGAATTTAGTTACAGTGGAGATAATGGCACAGGCAATGTCAGGAACCCTGAGGAGCAAGGAGAAGGGTCAGATAGGAATACTTCTGGAACGGATTATAAAGATCGTCTCTGGTTCTTACAGGTAGAAGGTTGTGTTGTTGAGGAGGAAATGTTTCAATAAATCATGTGCAAGCAAGGAGGCGTGGATTGTAGTTTTGGGTGGGTGCATAGTTGGAAGGCGAGGAAGACCGCTGAGGAGGCCACAAGGAGCTTTCCAGGGTTTCACGGAGGAGTCTTGGAAAAGTTAAGTCACAGGGAAAATGCTGGAACTATTAAAAAAAAAACATAGGAAAGTAATTCTCAATTTAAGAGAGTACTAAATGGTTACAAGCACAACTACCATTGGCAAGTAATGCTTCAGCAGTGAGGAGAAGCAATCTGTTACCTTTTATGCTCCTGGTGTCTTATCGAGATTGTTCATAGGTGTGGCAGGTTGGCGCCATCTAGTGACCTCAGGATAGTAGTGAAACAGGAACTCCCACAACAACTTGAATATATGACTTTAAATAGTATTATCTCTTTAAATACCTTATAATAAAAGCATAACTGTCTGTAAAAACAACCTACTTAATCCAAGACATACTTTTGTACAACTTTTATTTTAACATACATGTATAATGATACAAAACCAGATGAATCAACTGATAAGTGATAGTTATAAGTGCGTTTAACATTTTTAAACCATTACCACTGTCTTGAATTACAAAGTGCAGTAAATCGGTGCTCTGTGTAACCGTGTGCGACTGCTCTACCTGCCTCATACTCAGGAGGATGCTTTTGTGAATGCACTTGTATGAAAGAGGGGCTTCGGTTGAGTCTCCACTCATGACTCGTTAACTTCACAGGCACTCTCGGGGAATCCTGAGGCCACACTCCCCCTGCCACCACCCTGGGCAATTATGCTCTTATGAAATGCAAATGTTGGCATGTATGTGTGTGAGGGTGTGTCGTTGTGTGAATAGATGAGTTTACGTACAGGTTTTTATTATTACTTTATGCACATCTGTGGGTGCAAGTGTGTTTTCTCCGCAACTTATCTTGAAAGCGCCTAAATCCTCTGGCGCCGCTGTGCAGAAGCAGTCAAATACAATAACATCTAACAGCCACCCGTTACCTTGTACTTGTGCGGTCCATGGAAAGGACCCTCCAAAACGCAGAGCCGACAAAGAACATACCTTCAATTAGCCAAACGATTAACATTTTAGAGGAAGTCTGTGTTTGAGTCTCTTGGGCTCCCCTGCGCACACCGCCAGTCTCCTTTTCATATTCAAATCCACAACATAAAAGTTAGCCATATCTAATCCAAAAAAATTGGTCTTTTACGATTTTATAAAGGGATGATGCATGAAGGTTGTGCAGGCGGCATAAATGTCCTGTTTGGGGAAAGTTGTATCAATATGTTTAACAATCATTGCAGGTCATGAGTGTTCCTATCAGTCAGCTCAGACCAAAGCTCTCAGAAGCGACACAAGGCTGTGTGATATTGTCTTTTCTAATTTAGGAGGTGATTAGTCAATCATACTAAACTACAGTCATTTAAACACGTGCCTCTCTCGGGGTTGCTTCAACGCTTCAGTGGGTTCGTGGTCATTATCATGTGCTGTGGTTTGGTCTTCTCCGTAAAAGGCGCCACTATTGATTTGTTTCTTTTTCTTTTTTTGTGAGTCTGGCTGCATCTTGATGCTGTGTTCATTGGGATTGCCCTTCCGCCCACCCTCATGACAGACTGTGGCAGGGCCCTAAAACGTACTGTGTCGAAGCTGTAAACTTTGTGTGAACTTACACCACGCTTTTATGCCATCAGAACTAGAAAAAAAATCCTCTCGGTCATTTAACCCCAGGTCAGGTAAAGTGAATGTTTCCCAAATATGCCACTCAAAGGACCACGAAGGTAAACCTTTCTGTTTGAATGTGTGAATATTAACTATTCGTGGCCTCAACATGCACAGCAGGTTTTTGTTAATGTTAGACCTCACGCGTAATGGATTAAATGTAAAACAGCATTTGCATGCGTCCACTAAAACTGCATCATATAACTCTTAACTGGAACCACAGGTAAACCATTATTTAGTAGCGCTTTCATTCAGTAATGTGAAAAATAAAGAGAGATTAACCTAAAATAAATAAAGTAACTCACTCCGGTGAATTGAGACATTGATTCGGTTGAAGGAAACACCCTCTGAAATGCTGAAATTATGTATTGATTTCCCTCCTGTCTTTCGCCCCAATGCCTCCGGGTAATTGCCTCTTTGCTGCTGCTACATCTGAACCAAACCGTCAGGGTATCTCAATGTCTCTGTCCTGTTACGCAGACTCCCCGAAGACTGTCTTACAAACGTCATATTGTATTAATGCGTCTTCACCGAAATCAGCTTGTGCACCACAGACATGCACTGCGTTTTAACAGTGTGTGTTCTTGTGTGTATTACGTAAATGGAATAAAGATTATTAAAATATTAAAATGGGTGTTTATGCATCATATCTCAGTCTAAAACAGATAAAAAATATAAATTGCCATGTTGCAAAACTGAACACTTAACCGCCACTCGCATGTAGCTCTGAACAGGATGCACCAGTTACTGAAAATAAATTACCAGTAATGTAAAAAATAAATAAAAAACATAATAACCATTGCGGAGCCCTCATAGAGGGGGAAAAAAACTGAAATTATATACTATAAATACAGAATAATGAAAATAGCTTACTTTAAAAGAATGGAGATTGCCTGCTTTATGTGGTGGCAGGCAATAATAAAGCATAAGGACACATTTATTTGGTTTAAAACAAAAAGATGGCACAGCAAAACTTAAACCTTTTAGTACAGTTTTCTTTTTGGGGAAATTATTGTTTTGCATCTTGTGAAACGTGTTCTTTAAAATCCACACCTTAAAGAACTCAAAAGAACACTCACAAACACGCATGCACAAATTACAGGAAGACAGAGGTCCCCTCAAAGATAAATCTGATTTACCTATTTTGTACTGGTGTTAATTTGTATCCTGCGATAGAGCTTTAGGGCCAGGCTAAGAAAAAAAATTAGAGCCATAACAATTATGAGAATAAAGTAAAATAAAGTCTTAATATTACGAGAATAAAGTCATACGAGACTTTTTTTCCAGCTCTAGTTCTTTTTTTTCTCTCCACGAGTCAGATCCACGACATGACCTGTCAATCAATCCAGTAGACGTGTCAGCAAATGACCAATCCAAAGCTAAATGAGTCGTAATATTATCCTAACTCCAACACGATAAAGCAGGTTTACCACATTTTAACTGTGGTAAAATGAAGAATGTTGAACATCTTGTTAAGTTATATTTGTATTGATTTTACAAATAAGGAGATAGTTAATCTGTTTGTACATCAGCATCAGATTATTATCAGTATCAGGACTTTGAACCAGTTTACAGTAAGGTCGTACACTCTGATGGGCTGCAGCGCAGCTCTCTGCAGGTAAGGAGCATTTGCTGACACGTCTATTGGATTGATTGACAGGTCGCATTGTGATCCTACTCGTAGAAAA